>JBCHJU010246401.1:0-15337 GCA_039654505.1 Plocamopherus imperialis
TAATAATAATAATAATAATAATAATAATAATAATAATAATAATAATAATAATAATAATAATAATAATGATGATAACAATAATAATAATATTAATGATAAAATAGAAATAATAATAATAGAAATAATAAAAATAATAATAAAAATTAATGGTAATAATAATAAAAATCTTAATCATCATTATCCTTATCTATAAGAATAATAAGAATGGCATTTTATGAATAATTCCAACTGCAATTAAAAGTCAACAAATATACATGACTAATCAGTCTTAGTTTAAGTTATAATGTGACTTATCAGTTGACTGCAAAGTTGTAAAATGAAAATTATAATAACTTAAATCTTGTATTACATACAGAAATATGATAATTATAGTTGATCAAAGGTGTGCTAGAGACTACATAAAGATTTATCACATAGAAACTGAAATGTACAACACTAATATGAAAATACTTGAAAGAATTACTTTAGGCGTGTTGACAAGAATATTCAATTGAGTTTGTGAGCAATTCTGATGACTAAGGCTAAGTCATTGTTTCTCTATTTTTAAGTATAGCAATGTAATTTGTACTTCCTTGTAAAATTTTACTATACATGAAATGCGATAATTTATTAAAGATTCTGAATAAAAGCTATTGACCTTGAAATATTCAATAAATTTTCTCCTCAGGCAATCGATGATGCACGGAGCCGAGGTTACCCCATCATTCTCATCCGTGTAGGTCATGTCCTTAATGACACTACTTTCGAAATGATGGCTCGAGGAGCCCTGAGGAGCTATACTGTGGCTGACTTTACAGAGCTTTTCAATGTTGGTTTTGATACGGACATCTGTAAATCTGGTAAGATTTTACAAAATTCACACCACTTGGCTCTTCATTTTATGTGTTACTTCATCAACAATTTGATTTTGATTATTCCATTTTGAGATAATTTTATGCTAGGTCAACATAATTCCCCTCACATGATATCAAATTGATTGAATGTAAAATCTGAAAACCATCTATCTGGTAACTAACATTATAGTTTCAATTGAATAACTTCAATTAAACAGCTCCCTTATCATTCAATGCATTTGACAATGTTCTCCAGTTGGATTGGTAAGCATTCAGAGTTCTGATGTCACTCTTGTTCATGGTTACTTGCTGTGGATGATGTTTGATGATCCTTTGCCCTTTTTTGTTGGGCCTCCCCCTTCTCCTTCCTTCGGGGGTCCACCATAACACCTGATGAGCAAGCCTTGCTGGTGGGCACCTGGAAAAATTGCAAAGCTATGTCATTCACTGTCTAAAAACCACTTGGAACGTTGGGGTTGACTGGCTTGCCGTCAACCTTCTTCATTCGTGATGAAGTCTCTCCACTTAATGTCCAAGAGCTTTCTAAGGCATCTTGCGTCAAAAGCGTCCAAATTATATTCCTGGCTGAATTTGAGCTGCCAGATTTTGGACCAGTACAGTGGAGTTATTTGGTCCCATTGAAAATAATGATTGAGGACAATTGAAATTGTTTGGAATAAATGTGTCAGATCTGATTCTTTGTACTGTAATTCAGTCCCTTGACTCAAGCTTGTGTCTGCTGACATTGCTCATAATTTTATAAGGATTTCAGCTTGAACCTCAGATTTGGATAAATGATTACAATGTAGCTCGCTCCACTTTATTTTCTTTATCTGTTTCTTTACCAGCACGTTGTCCAAACCAGTGTCCCTTTGGAAAGGTCAATGACCTTAACTGTCAATGTCAGTGCCAAAAGAGTTGCCCAGCTGGGCAGACTCAGAACCGAGACACATGTTCTTGTGACTGCACCCGCACATGTCCGAGTGGCTACATCTTGAATTCGCAGTGTGTTTGCTCGCCATGTCCCAATTCCTGTCAAGGAGGACAGGTAAGATCATCCCTTTAGTTACCCATATGAAGAAAGACCAATAATGCAAACGCTCAAACAGAATAAAACTAACCTTTCAAAACCTCCTTCAGGTAACCATAAAAATTACTCTAATATCAAGAAATAAAAGTACAATGATTCTTAAACAATTGCAAAGCTATGGGAGGAAAATAAAATATCCCAGAGAGCTCGTAACATGGAAAACCCCCCCTAAAGTAAAACAAAATCAAAATAACAATAAAAGATGAAAGACAACAATGGGGAAAAAAAAGGAAAGGAAAGGAAAAAAAAAAGAAAACAACCTGAAAACAGATTATTTTCTCCCGCTTGATAAAAGAAAAAATTACTGCAATCAATAAATCATATGGAAAAAAAGAAGAAATGATAGAAAAAGCAAAACATAGACAAAAAGGAAAGAAATTAGCTTTGTTAAAGATCAAAACCTAACCATCCACTCCCAAAAACCTTTCTGGCTATGAAATAAACTTTTAAAGAAATGCAAAATTCATCAAAGAGGCTTAAGAGTTCAAACTGAAACTTAAATTTACAAACACTGAATTCAAAATATTAAATAAAACTTACCATGTTTACAATAAAATTCATTAAGTTCTACTGAATTTGTCAGCTGTTTTGAAGAATATATTGTGGATTTCATAAATATATTAAGGTAAGTTTTTTGAGGTCTTTTTTTCTAGTTATGTTTGTTTTATTTCTTACATTTGTCATTTCTTTTATTCGTTGTTTCTTTGCTTTTGTTTTGTTTAGATGGGCTTTGGATAACTCGTTTTTGAAGAGCGTTAATTTCAGCTTTGTCTGTTATACTCCTCCTCCTCCTTCTCCTCCTCTTGTTTTGAATCTTCTCAATTCACAATGTGATGGCATACTATTTTAAAATAAATTAATGCTGATGTCAACAACGGAAGCTGACTCCATATTTGCACAGCTGAAGGGAAGGACTGCTGGTGGCTGCTTTTCAGTTGCCAACAAGGGTTGATGAATTCAGTTGTGGTGTCCTTTTTTTATAGTTTGATTTTGCTTGATACCAGAGAACCTGACTTAATCTCACGTCCGTTTGTGGGGCGATAGAGCATAATAATTATTGTGTTGCTCTGTTCCTGTATTGCTACAATGTTGGAATTACTTTACAGTGGTCCCTAGAAAATAAAATGATTTCTGATTTATATGAACTCAAAAATAGATATGCACAAAACAACCACTTAATTTACTTCCTATCATATTCTTTTGCTTTTCAGTTTCAGGATCCAAGATGTCAGTGTGTTTGCTCGAATGTATGTCCCAGTGGGCAAATACGACAGAATGACTGTTCCTGTTTGTGCCCAGATGGCAGACGACCAGGCAGTAATGGATGTGGTGAGTACCAAAATTCACAGAGATGGGTTTGGTTTTTTTATTAAATTACAGTGTTGCACATATTCTTATGTGCACTATGCTTACAATTATTAAGACGAAATGAAAGCGTGTTTAGTCCCAAGAAAGGAACATTGGAAGCATAGTGAAATCATTGACAACAAAACTTATAACAGTGACAATGACACACATTCAAAAAGTTAATGATAATTTAAAAGGGCAAGCTTGTATTTTAAATGACTGCCATTGATATTTCAACTAAATCTTTAAAACTCTTGTCCACTTAAACTTTGAGTGGTAAGTTTCATACTAACAGTTTGATCTCTTTTGACAGGTTGTACCAATACTTGCCCTTTCGATTCAAGTCTAGATCCCAATACATGTAATTGCATTTGTCAGAATCGGGCCAAAATCTATAGGAATGGGCGTTGTGGTAAGTTCCTAAACTTTTAGATTTTTTTGCCCCCAATATTCTAAATGCTTTTTTCCCCATTATCTTAAATGCTTTTCACAGAATACAGTCTTTATTTTATTTATCTAGCCATTATTAGATCCAATAGACCATGCAACAATTGGTAAGATCTGTACTGTGTTCATAAAGAGTTAAACAGTTTAAAACTGTTAAATGAACAACAAGGATGACATTTCTGCCCGGCAGAATCAGCCAATCTTAGGTATTAAACACAAAATTATATGTATGGAAAGTTTTCACCCCAGAGTTAAGGAAATTAACCGTGGTTACGATGTCTGATGACTTTGGTCACTGAGGGCTCTAAGTCAAGTAAGTTGCTCATTCTTGGCAATGATAGTTTCAAGAGCTATTTTACTGATAAGAATACAAGTTTTTCAACCAATACATAGACATATCTCTCTAACTGGACTGTATATTAAATCATACTTTGAGATTATGTCTCTGCCTGACAACAGGGTTAACTACAAAGCCTCCAACTTTTTTCCACAGAATGTAATCCAAGACCAGTTTGTTTAAGGGGTACAAAGTTTAATAGTACCACCTGTAACTGTGATAATGACAGACAGGGATGTGACAATTACTGTCCTCAGGATGGAGTTCTGGATCCGACGACTTGTGTTTGTACTTGTTTAGATCGAAATAAAGTCCTCAGAAATAATAGATGCGGTGAGTTTCTTGGGTTTTTTTTTTCTACTTACGATGCAAAAACTTCTTACTTACCTATTTACTCACAAAATCCTCTTCATTCTTGTTGGGTTACAAGACCTGCGCTGTACATCTCAATCTTTCTGTTTGGCTGTTACTTGGTTTGACAACAGGTCATGCTGAGGACATCCAATCATCCACTTATAATGTTTGGTCCATTCACTGTTCATGTGACTGACCTCTAAAGGTTTCGATTAATCACATCCATAATGAGTAAGGTTTGGTTCACTCCTTATGTTCTCCACTTGGTTGTTTCCCAGGGTACTGCTGTGTTGATTCTGTAATGTAAAGTTTTGCAGTACCTTTTATCCTATGTAATGCCCATTTAAAAATTGATTTTTATATGGTAATGACATCTTTCTTTTTATGTTGAAAAGTATCGATCCCTCACACTCATTTCTTTCATTGTATATCTTTTTCACTTGACACTCTTAAGATGGATTTGAATTCATCTTGTATCATTTATGGGGCACACTGGTAACAGATTAACAGTTAATGTTGCGTATGGTTCATGATATATTGATGACCTGAGGTGGAAAAATTTGAACCACTGAAAACATTAGATAAGATCACAATTTTATAAAATTAACGAAATTTGTCATGCTTTACATACATTGTAAAGACAATTTAAAATAATGTAAACAATTGAGCATAATATTTACATGAGTAAATATATGTATAAAACTAAAAATACACAGAAATAAAAACATAATACTGCAGTTCAATAAAAAGGCTAATTTAAGAAAAGTAACTTGTAAGCCAGTGTGCTCTATTTATCAATTTTTGTTGTCAAATTTTATTGCACAAAGTAGCAATGAGGCAATATTGGAAAGAGGTGATTTTTTTTCCTTGTGAAATCTTCCATTTAAGAGCAAGAGATTATTATATAAACATTATTTGTGGTGATCTTTTAAAATGCCTTTTGATGCTTTAAGCATCTTTTTGAACCTAGTTAGACTTTCAGAATATTGATGGATATATCTCATGCTTTTACGCTCACCAAAAGTTTTCAAATTTTCCATATAAATTTTCAGTTTGCCTTTCTCCTAAAATTGAAAGGAATGGCCAATGTGGATTTTATTTTCCTTTACTGTTTTATTTAAAAGAATGGTAACATGTATTATTGAACCAGTTACAAATTCAACATGATTCTATTTAATGTGTTAAACCATATCAATGCTTGGCTCGTAGGATTTTAGTATTTAGTAGAATTTGATTTTACATATCGGAAAAGTTTTTACCTTTCCCTGTGCAAAATTTTTACAATTTAATTATCTGCAACAGTTCAATAAAGCAATGCTTTAGATTTCTATGATTTGAAATCTATCTATGAAGAATCGGTAAACCAATGAGGTTTGAGTCAGGCTAGAGTGAGGTCCATGAAGTCTTGTTAAGTTAAGAATGATGTATCATACAATCTAGATTGACATTTGATTTGCAAAAACATTTTCTTGTATATAACTAAAAAACTTAATTATAAAGCACCTAGAGTAACTTTTACAAGAAGTGATGGCAGAAAATAAATGCTAGTCGAGGAGTGGAATAATAACCCCAAAGAAACAATTAGAAAGTTGATAAGTTCAATGACGAAGCGTGTGTGGCATGTACTCCAGGCAAGTGGCGGACACCCCCACTACTAACATTTTTCAAATAATAGCATCCGTTGTTTTTTAAGAAGAAATCATTGTTGTTCTCTGGATTTTTTACCATGTCTCACCAAAATCCAAATAAAATTATAAGACTAATACAAATTGTCACATACCATACGTCATTTGAATTGGAAGCAATTATTCTTTACGCTGTTTGAATTATTCGTTGCTTTCATTTTGGTGCATTTGAGTTATTGCCCTTTGAAAAGTGTTGCATTTTCAGTGTTGCCGAGAATATATGGGAGACTTGCTTAGTGCCACCATGTCTGTTCCTTTGATTCTCAGTAACTTCATCATGATGGTAGCCATGTGGCAAGAGAAAGAATCATGTTCTAGCTTCTAGCTTAAAGCAGAGCCTCTGTGACATTCTGCCACGGCTACATAGTGTTCCCATAACCAAAGTGTTCCCTTATCCAGGTTTACGCTAAGTGGTGGTGACTGTATATTTATTCTGAATGAATTAAGACTGCTGCGTAAGTTTTTCATAGCAAGTAATAAACTTAAAATTGAAATAACTTCCTCATGGTGTTGACAAAATAAATGAGAATGAGGGGGGTTTTAAAAGCTTTCTTTCAAGGCTGCCATCATTTTTAAACATATTGTTTCAGTTAACAATTTCAGAATACGATTGCATTAATAATCTATTCACAGTATGTCCAACCAACTGTAGATATGATGCTATACAAAACCCAAAGACTTGTGAGTGCACCTGCAAGGATAGCAGTTACCAATATAAAAATGGCCAGTGTGGTGAGTATATTTTAGTGAATTGAAGTATCTCAGATTTAACGAATATTTTGTTAACATTGATGCTCAGTGTCTTTTGTGAATGCCAGGTGGTCCAAAAATTGAGAAACAATTTAAAAATTCAGCAATGATTTCAAATCTAAAGTAAAAGACAAAAAGTGTAGACAGTTGATTTAGATGCCTTTGGAGACTAATTTGCCATTATTTCTGAAAATAGTGTCTTGCATGTGACCTCCATCTTCCACCATGCACAAATGTGCTCTTTAAAAAACAATTTGCGGCATGGTAAGCATATTTCTTTCCAAGGCACAGGTTTGAGATCTAATGTGCTCTTTTAATTGTTGAACATCTTGTGGAATGTTCCTGTAGACACAGTCGTCATTACCATGGTCTTTGAAAAAGTTGAGGGCCAATTGATCCCTCTTGTGCACACCGAACCAAACAAAACAGTGACTTTTATTGTATTGTATTGTATTGTAACTCACTTGTGAATGACCCTTTGATTTTGAGTCCCTAAATCTAAAATTGGAAATGAGCTTTGACTCCTGTGATAAGCTTTCTAAGAATGTCATCATCTTCCCCTGCCATGTGGTGAAAACAATTAACATAAGCTTGGCGTTGAACATGATGAGTCAGCTTTATTTCCTGTTCAAGCTGTATTCTGTATGGATGTACATGTAAGTCTTGTATGGATGTACATGTAAGTCTTATGTATCATGGATCTTGAAGTTGAAGATCCATCTCCATAATTGGTGTGCATAATCTGTCTGTGTGAGGGTAATGGACATTTGGCGTCTAAATTAAGTTCAACAATTTTCATTCGTTGTTCCTTACCAATTTTTCCCAAGGCATAAAAGCTTTGGCTAGATTAAGAGCTTCATCTAGGTCAAGATATAAATTCAGGACATTAAGACTGCTAGTTGAATCAAGTGCTCCACTCAACATTCCAATTTTCTAACTGTGAACATCTGGAATAAAAACACGAACAGATTTTTACTAAAGGTAAAGCAATGATTTAAAACTGTGTCACTTCTTGGACACCCTGCATTTCAAACAATTGAACTGAAGATATTTTTATTTGGAATTTTTTGAAAATAGCTTTTTGTTGGAAACTGACATCTTTTAAAAAGTATTAAATCGATGTATTGTTTAGGGTGAAGCAGGAACGTACTCTATAAAACTCTAAATTCATCAAGAGAAAAGTTTTTAAATCTTCTTTGTGAAAGATGCATTGACTTTTACATTTAATTTATTAGATCCTTGTAGCATTATTGTTTTTGATATATAAAGATTGATATCTTTTTTATTTCCCAAGTCCCAATTTCTTGTCAAGATGGCTTTGTTTATGACTCTAACACAAAACGCTGTGGTGAGTATTGGTGCACAGCTCTATGTCAGTGTTGTTCTCTAAATATTTAACTGCAATTTTTCTGGATTTCAATTTCTCAAACCAAAGAAAACTTTATTGAAATTCAGTCATCTCATTTTTATCCAAATTAAAATTGGTCAATAAAAATATGCAAAACAATTTCATTTTTGATGAAAATTCTATTAGTGACTTTAAATGACTTTTACTTTGTGTGAAAAAAGAAAAAAAAAATTTGTACTGTTTAACTGAATTGATATGTTTAAAGGACCTACATCACCATTAATGGCATAGGGTATAATGTAAAGAAATATGATATTGTAAATATCTTTCTCCCCCCCCCCAAATATGGGGTTGCTGTTATAATGTCTTTGATACATAATAACTCATTCTTTTTTTAACTTTCAAGTGCCGATTTCCTGCAATCCTGGTTATGAGTATGACTTTAATGGAAAGCGCTGTGGTGAGTAGATATAGACAAAAAGAATTTTTTTTTTTATTCTTCTCATTAAAGTTGTAAGAACTATTCTGTTTCAAAATATTTATTATTAACTCAAAAGTAGCAGCAACAAGGACTTGGAGGGATTTTTTTTTTAGATGTTCAAACAAAATAGACGGAAAGAAAAAGACAAACATACACAAATGCTAGCTATATTAAGATTTCAAGTCTAAAAGGCTAAAAAGCTAGCAGCCATGTTTAATAGTCAATGGGCTTCTTTTAGGATGTATGCCTTATTTTTCCATCCAAATGTATGAATCCTTAAAATGAATCATTGTTTTAAAATCATTCATTATGTCTTTTTAAACACATCAATGCTAGTATAGTATTTCAGTAATTTTTACTGTTATAATTGCAGTGTGCCCTTCTCCAAAGACAGTGAGAAATTACCAATGTGGTAAGTACTCTAGAAATAGGCTTTAATTCTTTTTCTCGTTCTTTTTCATCATGTCAATGTACTGAGATGGAGTTTTTCTGTTGATGAACATTTTTTGTTTAAAAATAGGCTATTGTTGTTATTTTGAGGTGGTTTTCCTTGTATTAATTCGAAAGTATTTTACAGACTATTGTATGGTTTCCAGTTTCATAAAAGACCCAAAGTATGCTAAATGGTTTTTGTCAAGTAGCATTTATTCCTACCACAAAAAGGGGCCATGCATGGAATTTAACTTAAGTATGAAGATAAGTTTAGACAAATAGGCCTACAATCCTTTTGCAACTTTTTGGCCCACAGCACATGCTTTTTTTTTTCATGAAATTGTAGGTACCATCAGCCTTGACAAGCAGTCCTTTTCATGGATTTATAGCCTAGAATTAAGATGTTTTACTAAATAAGTTGCTTAAAGCAGAATTTAAGTTCATGTAACTGGAAGTAACATAGATCTATCAGATGAATCTATGAGAGGAAAAAGTGACTCCTGGAAATCTCTTTAGAAATGTCAAACTAGATCTTGAAAGTTTATGGTCAATAAATATAATGTTCAACTCATGGTACACATCGCTTACTGGAACAGTAAACCTTCAGTATTTAAGTGCATCTCACAAGGTGCTGGTTTTTTTTTTAGTGTACTGTATTTCTTTTTTCCTTTAAGTACAGTTCTCAATAAAGATTATAGGGATTATAGGATAAATATAACCATAAATAGTTATGAATGCTTCTAATATAAATTTTAATCATAAAAGAACCGATGCCTTCAAAGACTCATACATTTTAAGTCCAATTTTGAAAAGTACTGAAGCAAACATTGCTACTGATTGTAAAGTCAAATTCTGATTGCTGCAATTCTTTATATATATATTGACATTAATATTTTGATTTATCAAGTGACTGTAGAAAACATCTTTGATTGTTGCTTACTCGGGCCTAACCCGATGTAGAGCTTGCTTCATGATGTTTTGGTTGTACACTGTAACACCTCAGTAAACAGATCAAATATATTGAGAAGTAAATTGGAAAAAGAAGCCATGATTTCCTAAAGAAGAATTATAGAGAGTAAAGTACATGCTGATAATGATGTGAATTTTTTGGTCGGTTGTGAATGAAGTGAAAAGAAGTGTAATCTAGGATCATGTCGACGATGTCATTCTGTAAATGTAGAACTGAAAATATTTTAGATTTTCTTTTTTTCACACCAAAATAATCTTTTTTGAAAGTCACTTATCTCTTTTTTTAAATCAAAAATAAAATTGGTCAATAAAAATTTGCAAAACACAAAATTAGTTTTGATAAAAATGAGCGACTTTAAATAAAGTTTATTTTTGTATGAAAAAAGGGATAATAGAAAATTTGTAGTTATACGTTTATAGAATGACATCGACAATATACATGTACAGTCAAACCTGCACATAACGGTCACCTAAGATCACACACAAATGTGCCCCCCTTCCCTTCTCCCCCCCCCCCCCTTCCTCAAAAAAATAAAATAAAAAGCAAACAAAAACAAACAAGACTGAACTAGCCAACACAGAATGGCCACTACAAAAGTAACGGGACTACAAAGCAAACTCTGCGTAGAGGTAGAGGTTGAGGCATCTCATATTACGCCCTGACACTGTCATCCCAAAAAACAAACCAAAGGAAGATAGCTTCTGTATAGTGAAATATCCACTTTGTGTGCTCATAACACGAAGGACAAAACAGGCCGCCTGCTATGTGATCGTACAACTTTTTCCCCAGACAGTGTTGCTAATGTTATTGATACAATCTTTTATTTGGAGTCTGCCTTACCTATTTAGCAATTGAAATGGCCAGTGTGATGGATACATTATTGATGGTTCATTTCATTTCATGTGGAATAAATGGTTTATGTTATGCTACATGAATTCTGTTCCTTTATTGTAGAAGTAATATGTAATTTGGATTGATCCGTTGATTTATTATATATTTTCATGGCTTTATCTAGAAAATACCTTGCAACAAGAATAGAGAGAAATTTGCAATATGAAATGATTTAGTGGATATGTAGTTTTGAGGTTTAAAATTGCAAGCATACCTCATCCAGATAAGCATGTATTTAGGTCAGGTAGATGATACTTCCTACAAAGGCATTTTTCAGTGTGTTTTGTGTTTTCCATTGCCAGTGTGCCTTGCTCCAAGACAAGAGAGAAACGGCCAGTGTGGTGAGTAAGAATATTACGTGTCATGACAAGAAATGCTTTACATTGTATTTAGGCGTTAACATGTGAATTCTGGAAATGTAAAAAGTTCATCATTCGCACTCATAGAATAATATAGAATCTAGAATTGACAGATTTATTCATTGAGTGATTGAAAAAAATGTACACATATCCATTTGCCTCAGGTTTGAACCTACACAAAGATCTCAAAAGTATAACTAATTTTAATTTCACTTTGAGGTTGTTTTTTTCTGTATGGTGCTCATTATTTATTTGTGTCTGTTGTTTTTTGTGCTTTGTTTAAGCACAATATTTACATCAAGTATAGACTGTTTAATCTTTCAAATATGACTGATTCGAATGTTTTATGGTTTAAACTACCATTTTCCATTTCTAGTGTGTCCAAGTCCTAGAGTTGAAAGAAATGGCCAGTGCAGTAAGTAAAGCCCATTGGTTTTCATGTAAAATAGTGTGAATAGAACTTTTTATCTGAACAGACATTATCCTGTAAAAATAATTTTTTAAAAGAGAAAAAAGGAGAAGAACAAGCACTTTTGTTTAAACTGGAAAACTAAATATGAGGTAATAATGTGATAATACAGTAGAGTATCATTTCAATTTTTGTACAAATTCTTTGTAAATGGCATATTAATGTACTGAAAAAAACTGACTGCAACACAGCCCTCATGGTCAACTCCTTTTCTAATAATACAAAGGGGAAAATATTTAAATCCACAGCGATCATGCTGTATCGAAAAGACCGGCTGCAACATAGCCACCAAGGTCAACTTCAACTCCAATAATAATGATGAAACAAATGAACAAAAACATCGCACGCCAGGGCAATATAGTGACAACTTCCATCATATCAAACAATAACAAAGATGCATAGGCTAACTAATATTCATTCATGCCAACCAGTAACACAATTTCTTCTTATACAAACTACACACTATTGACATGAATCATGCAGCAACAGTGCCTGTATTGGAGGGGAGAGGTATCATAGTTTTTAACTTTTCGAGAGCATAATTTTGTTTAAACAACATGTAAATCTGGTAGAAGGCAATGAGGCAACAAGTAGAAGTCAGTGCCATGTTCATGAATGTGCAGAAATGTGCTACTTTTTGGAAAAATTGCTTTTGCTTTAAGAATATAATATGAACAATAATTATTCTACTCTTTTTTCCAAATTGGGATCACTATATGTGTGCATTCAAATCCTCATATCTTGCTTACAATTATATGTACATGAATGTACCTTTGTAGACAGAATTGAATTACCTTTTGCATGATATATATTATAACATATTTTGATGTACATAGATAGACAAAGTGAGCATAACAAAAATGTAGCATTATTTTTTGTCACTGGGGAATATAAACTTTCTCTTGACATGTGTTGGCTGGAATCTATTTTATAGCACTGACAGTAACTGTTGCTGCTTTCTTCATTAAGTGTGCCACATTGAACTCTCTTGACACGTTAATAAATCTTTCACAGCATGTGCAAGCAGTTGTGGAAGTGGTGCTATACAGAATCCAGACACTTGTGTGTGCACTTGCAGGAACAGTAATTTTGAATATAGAAATGGCCGGTGTGGTAAGTATATTCCATTGAGTTAAAGATGAATGTTGCATTTAAAGTCAGTCCCAGAGCAATGTGATTGCTACATTACCATGTATTATTTCCTAAAATAAAGAAAGGAATCATTTGTGATGAATTAAAGAATATGTAGAATCTGACCTTGAAGTATTACATGTATTTTACACTTTAAGTCCGAAATGAAAGGAGCAAAGTGTTGTTGGGAAAAGAGACTCAATAATGCACACATTTAGCCATGTCAATTCTGTTTAAAATATGGGTGTTTTTTATGAGTAACTAATTCCATCCTTTTCTTTTCAAGTCCCACCAACGTGTACACGTGGCTATATATATGACTCCAACACACAACGATGTGGTGAGTATAAGTACACAAATGCATATTTATCATTTGTTTCCACTGAAGGTGGTAAATTTGACCAGATGGATATTTATATTTTATGACACACCTTGTTTATGGTTAATTAATATGTTAAACTTCGGCATGAGTAAATATACAAACTTTTTTTATCTTTAAGGAATAGGAATTTTACAATTGTTAGCTTGAAGGGCAACAAGAGGTTGATTCTGAAATCATCACAGTCAAAATACTAGTCAAACACAAGCTTTATTTAATGTTAATAAAAGTTAAACTGTTACTGTTTCAGTGTGCCGTCCTCCAAGGACTGTGAGAAATAGCCAATGTGGTAAGTAGTTAAAACTTTGATTGAGATAGTTCTTGCATAAAATTTCAGATCTCTTTATAGGCACATTTGTCAATGTGAAAAAACTTTTTAAACAATTTCATTTCTGCTATAAAAAGAACAGATGCATACAAACACTGATAATTGTAAAGTCAAATCTTGATTTTTTACAATTCTTCATGATTAATTTTACATTACAGTAGTGTTTTGATTAATAGAGCCATTGTCACAAAATTGGTGTTGTGTTTCAATTATAAAGTAAAACCTTGTTCATACAGTTTCAATTTTGTTCAATCTAGGAAGTAAGGCAAATAACCACTGTTAGTGCATGTTTTTTTTATTGTTGTACACTGACACTTAATGTTTTAATTAATGAAATCATTGTAGAAAAAAAATGTCCAGGAAATTGATATGATTGGTGTAGTGTTTCAAATTATAGAGTAAAAGCTTGTTCATATACTTTCCTTGTTGCTTACTCCAGGAGGTAAGACAAATGACCAGTGAAGAGCATATTTTGTGATGTTTTTCCTGTACACTTTAACGCTTCAGTAAATATATCAAACATATAGAGATGCAAAACTGTGATATACTGTGGAAGGATTAAAGCTCATAGAATACATATTGGTAATTAGAAGATAGGAGTTTTATGAATGGTTGTAAACTAAGTGAAAAGAAATATGATCCAGAATCATGTATATTTTGGCAGTGTTGTTCATACAATGTTTTCTTTGCAGTCTGCCTTGCCCCATGGAGTGACAGAAATGGCCAGTGTGGTAAGTGTGTTATAGATGGTAAAGTTAATTGTCTTGTGGAATAAATAGTTTATTGGTTCATTTATGTGGTACATGAATTGTTTTCCTTATCGTGGAAGTAATGTGCAATTGAGATTGATAGATTGATTTTATTGTATACTTTTAATGCAATATTTACAAAATATCTTGCCACAACAATAGAGAGAAATTCCCAATATGAAATGATTTAGTGAGCTTAAGAATTGCAAGCATGCCTCACCCACAAAGGCATGTACCAAGGTCTGGTAGGTGATACCTCCTAAAAAGACATTTTTCAGTGTGTTTTGTGTTTTCCTTTGCCAGTGTGCCTTGCTCCAAGACAAGAGAGAAACGGCCAGTGTGGTGAGTATGAACTTTAATGTCATGGTGGGAAACGCTTAACATTGCATTTACATATAAACATGTGAATTTGGAAATGTAAGAAGTTGATCTCTCATCTCAAGGAATAATATAGAATCTTTAGTACAACATAGGGCTACAAAATTATTATCAGAGACACAAAAATTGTCATATGAAGAACGACTTAAATACCTTGATTTACCATCATTGAAGTAATGATGAGCAAGGGGGGATCTCATACAACTATACAGAATTGTACAGGATTGACAATATTGAATATAACTCAGTTTTCAACTTCTCGTATGTAACATTTACTAGAGGAGATAAATACAAGATTTATGTAACACGCAGCTCTACAGCTGTTCAAAATAACTCCTTTATATCAAGAACTATCAATGGATGGAATAGATTAAAATTTAAGACAAATAACTCTGGCAAGGTATAATGTTTTTAAGAATGCCACTGATAATGAATTAAAATGCATAAGATACAATTTTGATAAGTAACCCTTTCCAAATCAGAGATATTATTTTGCATGCTTTGCCTTGTACAACATGCATGTCATTGATGCTATTATTATTATTATTATTATTTTTATTATTATTATTATTATTATTA
>JBCHJU010247507.1:0-15336 GCA_039654505.1 Plocamopherus imperialis
TCTCTCTCTCTCTCTCTCTCTCTCTCTCTCTCTCTCTCTCTCTCTCTCTCTCTCTCTCTCTCTCTTCCCCCCTCCTTCTCTCTCCCTCTCCCCCCCCCCTCTCTCTATCTATCTACCTATCGATCTATCTATCTAGTGCTTTAAACTCCTAAACTCTTAATCTGAAAGCATTAGCGTTTTGCAAACAAGTCTATTATGTGTAGGCCTGGTAATTCATCAAGTTGGTTATTTCTTTCAGTGAAAAGTCAGATCATTACTTCTCAATTTTGGTCTCAAATTATTAGTCATTTTGCACACATGATGATTTTCATTTTACAAAGTTTGAAAGTTGTGCTGGATTTTTAATGTGAAAGAGTAAAGATTCATGAACGAAGAACTGCATTTAAGTAGCACTGATACTTCACAGTGTATGTCTTATAGTAATAGGAGAATACTTAATAATACTGAGGTCAAGTCAGTCCTAAAACTATTCTAAGAAACTTAGAAACTCTAACAATAATGATTATAGTAATGAGTTAAAAGAACAAAAACAAATAGAGCAACAAAAAACACACACAAAAAAAAAACAAAAACAAAAAACCAACACACAAAACTATAAAATTGTCTTTTTGTTTCCCCTCCCCAGCTACTGTGGCCATGACAAGATCCAGCCGAAGGATTTCAGAAATGGCCAAGAAAAATGCTGAAGACCAAAAGAGCGATAAAGCATCCTTTACTGTTGCGGAGAGCTCCAAGGTTGACACACGTCCTGGCAGAAAGGGCCCAACTGTACCTCCATTGAGGATCAGAGTTGACAAGAACGATGAGAAACAACCCTATGTCATTGAGCAACCTGAGCATGCAGAGAAATCATCGTTGTCCATCACCGTGAAGCTCTCCGATACTGGAACTGCCACTATCAAACCACCCGGAAAAGTGCAGTCATCTGGCAGCATGGAGAAAGAGGAGAACTGTATGGATAAGACAGGAGCCAAATCGTCTCACCTGGGTCTCTTTTCCGGCCTGCCTCAAAATGAACAAGGCAAGAACAACATTGGCGCTGGCAAATCAAACACGCCCACGTCCCAGAGCATGCCTTGGAAGACTGAAGTAAATGTGAAGGAAGAGAAACCTTTGGACAGCACTCCTGTGGCAGGAAGTATGAAGACGCTAAAAACAGAAACATCAGCTCCGCCCCACCTTCCACAGGTCTCCATGGCCCTGTCAACTGCCTCTGATTTACCCAAGGTGTCGAATGCCTCCAGCTACCCGACTTCCAAACACATGTGGGAAGCAATGCAGCAGCAGCAGCAAGAGCCCCATGCTGTTGGAGGACCGCTGTCCACATCTCCCCTGTCGCACATGCCAAAGGCCTCAACGCCTTCGATGGTTGGCCAGCCTCCACAAAGGCCTCTTAGTGCGCATCAAGACCTGATGGGAAAGAGGCCACCTAGTGCACACCTGGAGACGCAGGGAAAACGGCCACCAAGTGCCCACAACTCGCGTCCTGCAGAGCGGCCCGGTAAAGGGGCCAAGCTGGCAGGCCTGGAGGTCAACACTGATTTGCCAGGAAAGCTAGGAGTGGATACCCATGGTTTACATCAGGTACACACTTCAACATTGTTATCTTTACCATGTGATTTAATATGTACCTGTACTGTTATTATGTTAACACATCATATACTGTAACTCTGTCCCCGCGGAAAAATGCCATTTTTCATCCCAAATTATGCCAAAATTATGCCAAAAATTTGAAAATTGTGCCAAAATTATGCCATAAAAATGGCAAATTATGCCAAAATTCTGCAAAACTAACTGTAAAGCAAATACTTTGGCTTGAAGCATTTTTCATTTGAGATTTCAGCGTTGTGTTTTTGTTCTTGTTTTGTTTTGTTTTTGTTTGGTTCCCACCCACCCTCTCCTGTCTTCCTGGTTTACATAGCCGATGTATGTTTCTCTCTTTTGTCTTCATCCTTTACAGAGTCACTCCATATTTATCCCTTTTTTGTCTATATCCTTTGCCAAGCCATTGCATATTTTTATCTCCCTTCTGTCTTTACGCTTTGCCGAGCCACTGTAGATTTATTTCTGCTTTGTTTTTACACTTTGCATACATCCACTGTATATTTATCTCTGTCATGTCCTTTAGCTTTGCAGAACGACTATATTTATCTCTCTTTTGTCTTCATGTTTTTCAGAGCCACTTTGGTTTCCCACATGTCCAGCCAGCACACTCCGGCATAAGGCCCCCATTCCTGATGCCACCCGACCAAGCAGGTCCTCATTCCTTGCCTTTCTCTTCGCCCTCTTTCAAAGGCGGCCCAGAGCAGAGAAGCTCTAAGTCTCCTTCTGTTCTGCCGCAGCCTCATAAGATGGGCGGGGATGTGAGGGCCAGGACACCTCCAGTGACAAGTGGTGCCATGCTCTATTCCGGTGTCGTGTCTGGCCAACCCATCTCTCTCTCCCCCAAAAGCACCAGCCCCGAAGGACAGGTAGGCTGGCTCACATTATTTTGTTTTATATTTGGCCTTTCATTAATGTCTGTTGAAATTAAAATTTGCTTCCCAGCCAAGTGCGGAATGCTTCTGGATGGTGTGTGATGTTTGAGACAACAGAATGATGATTAATTCATTTAAGTGATTGTAATTATGCCACAAAGTGAAACTGACATGACATGTTCCTCATACTTCACATGCAATGACTTCTGAGATTACACTTGGGGACTGTTATTTGACTATAAATGTGAAGTCACACTTTGATGACACAGTCATGATGCTTAACTTTCTCTTCTTCATCAGACGATAGAAAGATTGCCCAATCCATTGAGACAAGAGCCGTCAAGCCCTTCATCAAACCCCTTGGGCATGCGCATCAACAACCCCATTCATCCGGGAGGTCTGAGAGGTTTGAAAGGTAACACGTCACCTGCTAAAGTAATGGCCTTTTCTGAGTGCAAAATATTTTAGACAGAAACTTATACAGAGCTGATAGGATTTGGATCGACTTGATAGATTGACTCGTATTGATTCTCTTTGTATTACTGATTTTGTCTCTGCAATTGTTCGTTTTTATCATTTGTTTAATAAATATCTGGAATCAACATGGCATTTGGCGTCAGACTATGGACAGAGAGGTCACGACGTGTCACTGCGTCAGGCTATGGACAGAGAGGTCTCTGTTTGGAAGCCACTGACACATGTATTCTTTTCCTTAAGCAAGAAAGTTTGCCAGTGTTGCTTTACTAAATGTTTTGGGACATTGGACCAGGAACAAGGTATCCACGAGGACAAGGAATGTGTGTTAGACTAGTATTCTGCTAGACCAGCATCTTATTCAGAAAACGATAGATTTTATGTCTGTCCACTTCATGCATGCTATTTGGACCAGGACTTGCTCCAGTACCATTAGCGGGAAGGCTTGAAAGGATTCCGTTTTATTTTTTTAAGGACATATTTATGTGTTAGTTTCATTCTTACACCGTCCAATGTCTTTAATTTTTTGCTTTTTACTCCCTTTATTCACCACCAGACATTCATTCATTTGAACAGTCAGGGAATGAAGCCCAGTTTATTGCCTTTTGTTGTTCTATCCCTTGAAACATGCAAAACTTTATTCTTATTAGTTTTTGTATTCTCAAAATGGTAAAATTGAAATTGTTCAAATCATTTACAAAGTGTTTTGCTCTTCAAACAGAAGACCCTAGGGATCCTGCACAGTTGCGTCACATGATGGATTTACGCCAAATGATGAACTCCAGCAGACCCTCACCAAGGAACACCCCGACTCAGCAAGAGGCAAACCGGGAAGTTGCAAGAAATCTGGCCGCCCGCAGCGCACTGATGAATGCACACGAACAAGCCCTTGGTCACGACCCACCACCTTTGCCATCAGGACAGCAGGGCCAGCCTCTCAATCTGTCGGAAGGAGATGGTCGTGGACATCCAGACCCTGCCAGGGTTACGCCTAAGTCCACACCTTCCGCACCTCAGAGTCCTTTCCCAATTTCTTACCTGGATAGAAAGGGGGATAACTCGCACCTGCCGACCAGCATTGGAAGCGCCTTCATGCAGCCTGGCCAGGGAGGTCACCGGGATGGTATTCCGCCCCACCTCTACTCCACTGAGTTGTCCATTGCAGGTCTGGCTGCCGCTGCCGCCCACAGACCGTTCGGCATGGTTGGACCATATCCCATCGACCCCCGTGCCGTGTACAGCCCAGGTCAGCAGCCTCACATCTTGGCTGGACGAGAAGGAGTTATGCCTCCTTTCCCCCAAGGCTTCTCCCCAGGGGCTAGGTTTCCCGTCATGGAACAGCTGGTTGACAAGAAGAGCGAGCCAAGGCACCCAGAACAACCACCATCCAGAGGTCTCATGGGTGCCCGTTCCCCATCGCCCACCAGTCGCCAGTTACAGGCCGATATTCTGCGCCAGTCGATGAACTGCCTCCCAGCCTGCGATATACCAACCAGCGACATTTTGCAGGTTGGTATACCTTATGGCTTGAATCCTCAAGTAAGAATGATGATGTTGTGCTTAATTAAGGAAAACTGGACGAAAATGAGACGTCAGCTTATCTTGTGAATAATATGAATTCACAATTTTTTTTCCCTTAGAAAAAATATATTTAAAGTAAAGGAAAAAAGTGGAGAGAATTTTTTTTTTTTAATTTTTTTTTTTAATTAATATATTCATTTATTTTCTTATTTATTTAATTATTTTGCTTTCCATTTTCCAGAGGTATCCAGTCATGTGGCAAGGGGTTTTAGCTTTGAAGAATGACAACAGTTATGTCCAGATGCATTTCATTGCTGGAAATCGACGTCTACCCAACCAAGCACTGCCACAACCTCTGCCTAACAGCAACCTCGCTCCACTGCGTATCAGTCAGAGAATGCGGTTGGAGCAAGCACAGCTTGAGGGCGTGGCAAAACGCATGCTAGTATGTGGCACATAACATTTCTTTCCTTTTTCTTTGCTTAAAAAAAAAAAAAATTTAGTTAAACCTTTCTATGTCTTCGAGCCAAAGGAAAGCGTTATAAAAAGAGTAACTTAATGAAAACAAGGAAAGTTATTCCATGATTATTTGCCCTTGAAAATTATTCATCTTGCCTCAAAATTATATGGTTTTGGTGCACCTAACATTAAAGACATCTGACACTAGCCAGTCTTAAATATTTCTATGTCCTCATTATCACAAAAAGTACTTCAAAAATTCTGGAAATTTATAAGGAATGGAATAATTATAATAAATTATTCTATTTATATGCCTATATAGTCTTTGTTTATTCCTCAAGCTGGTAAAGCTGATGTGAGCTTGTCGTTTTATTCTTGACCATTCATTATCCTCATCATTCAGTTGAATTTTCAGGACCCTGAATAACAATTATAATTTGATTATAGTCACATTACTACTATACTTTTTCCCTTTCCCTTGTAAAGATGCGATTTTCTAGCACTTTGAAGTCTTCCTCTTGTAAAAACAATGTGTATTCAATATTTTGTGATAATTTGTTAGACCATGTTATATTTCTGTATGAGATTGTCATGAATATTTTGCTATTTATCTAAATTGCTCTTATTCTGCTTAGTCAAAAAGGTTCCTGCATTTCTAGCGTCTGTAGTCTGACATGGGACTTCTACAGCGATTCATACTTTGAAATGAATAAAGACTCTATTTCGTGTCAGGAAGTAAATTGAATCCCTAATCTAATTTCAATATCTTTTTTCAGTGTGAGGATGACTTCTGCATTTTGATAGCTGTGGCTTGTGGTCGAGACCAAATAGACATCAGTCAACAAACACGGGCTCTCAATGATGGATTTATCACCTACCTTCTAAACAAGCAAGCAGCTGGTATTGTCAATGTACCACTTCCTGGATCCGAGCAGGTATTTAAACACTCCCACTCTGTGCTGCTTTTCTTTTTCTGGCTCTTTGTCTCTGCCTTTCATTCTATCATGAGGGTGTTATAGATTATACTTTAGGTTCCTTTTTTTGTGTCTTTCCCTCTATCTCCTTGGTGTTTTCCCTCCTTATAGAATACTTACATTGTTTACTCGACTTGCAACTCTTGTGTTCATCTTAGAAAAATTGTCAAGCTTTCCTGTCTTGGGCCTGTATGTACCATTACTTCGATACTATTATCCGTGAGCAATACTTGGACCATATAGACGGTAAAACTTGAAAGAAAAAAAGAGGATGGAATCGCTTCTTCAATCCTCGTATCGATGTGTCTTGTTAGAAGTATAAACATTATTATTATTATTATTATTATTACCATTGTGCCTTTTTTTATTTATGAACTCGTTCATTGGTCCATTCACTCACTTCTTCGTGAACTCTAATTATAATTGTCGTAATTCTACTTCTACTATTTTAGGCCTTAATTGCCATAATAATTACTAGAATTGTTTATTTTATGCTGTTAGGCTTTAGTTGGGCCTTAAGAAGGAGTAAGAAGGCTGAAGGGTTTATGAAGTAATGGTTATTCAGGCCCAACTGTCTAACCTTTATAGTCCTGTCGGTCAAAAGAACCTTTTATTCTTAACAAGGCCAGGTAATGTCCGCCTGGATTACAGTGATTAAAAGTTTCTTTCTCAGTCACTATTTCTATGATGATCTTTGTGTTTCCTTTATTTTCCCTCTTTTTTTGATGATCTATTCCTTTTTATTTTTATATAAACAACTTTTCCCTTTTCCATCCCTCAGGCTGGCTTTGTGGTCCACATCTTCCCTCCTTGTGAATTTGTCGACAACTCGGTGATCAAACACGGGAGCCTAGCTCTCATGGAACAGATGCGTGAAGTCCCGCATGCAGTGATAATCATCGCCACCACATAAATGGATACAACCAGTGCCCCCCACTAGGATAGTATTCAATGACATGGACACTTGTACCAAAACATGACACTTTTCGGATCCTACCTTGTGTGCTTTTTTTTTTTTTTTCTTTCTGTGCATACCCTTCTGGATTACGAAAGCCATTTGGAGTACCTTTTTACTGGATTTAATTCAAAGATTTGGATGGATTTACCTACTTTTCGCTTATTTTCTTGTCAAGGATTTTATTTATTCCAGCTCTCAAGATGCCTTATTTTCTTTGATCTTCCCCTTGGATTTGAGTAAAGGATAATGTCCTGTTGTGAAAATTATAAGTAAAGAGGAGATAAAGGTGTCTGGATGGGGAAGAGAGAAGAGATAAGGAGAAAAGTAGTACACTGACAACTGAAAAGACAACCAATATAAAAACTAAACCCCTCCTACAATATATCCCATTTGCAGAATAATATTTTAAATGTGTGTGGGATATTGCATATTTTTCTGTCTCACCCAAAGGATTTATAAAAGATAGGATACAGAGGAAAAGGAGAACTGGCCATACTGTAATATTCCTTTTCAATTCAGTTCATTCAATACTTTATTCTTCCCACACAGGGCACTTCGAACATTGGATTAGAATATGAATGTAATGTATCCTTAATGTCCAAATAATCCTGTCTGGATCACAAGATTTGTATGATTATATTTTGGATGCTATCAAATCTCATATTATCCAGATCTCAACAGCAATGGATGTATCATGTATCTAAACAAGAGGGTCTTATGTTTAGTGTGCCCACGAGCGCTCCTACCATCTTCAGTGAGTGCACATAAAGTATTAGTAACGAAAATCACATTTATAGTAATTGAGCCATTGAAGAACATTAAGAAAAAATTATGATTGAAGAGTAATGTTGCAAATAACATTCAAGAACAGTTTTACCTGAAGAAAAAATTATGATTGAAGAGTAATGGTGCAAATAACATTCAAGAACATTTTTACCAGAAGAGGACATTATAATACAAGTGTAAGGACTCAACACAGCCCCACCTTAATGACGAAATATTTGTGCGACAATCTACCATTCCAGTTGTCATCCATTTATCATTATAATATATTATCATTGTTTCTTTGTATGTATTGTAATTGTGTTTCATCCTACTGATCATCAACTTGAATGAGGTGTCATTGTTAGTATTGTCTTTCGTTTATGAATATAGCGTTCATCTGTCTTGTTATCACTTACTGAAATAAGTCCAATGTCTTCAATGTATGTAACCTATAAATTTGCTTTTATTGCCATTATCTTCTTTGTCATCCATAGTGAACTTCCTCATTAAATCAGTATCCCCCATGAATAAATATATCTGTACAACTTTGCTGGAAAACTTTGCTGTTTCAAACAAATGTGTATGAACAAAGCAAGATGTGCAATAACAATTACAAAGAATTTGTAACAAACAACAAATCAAAATTTGATTGATTTGTTTTCATTACTTTACCAAGAGTATTGTGTTACATCAAGCACCAGCAAACAGACCTTTTCTTTTGAAAAAATTTAAAGAAAATGTGTCACATGTATACATACTATACTCCTCGTCCATTATTTTCTTATTCATGTTTTTATTTTATTTTGTCTTTTGGTAATTTTTTGCTTTGTTTTTTGAGAATTATGTTTATATGTGTAATTTGTTCTTGCTCTGTTAGTGTGCATGTTCCCAATTTCTTGAAAGGGCATTGTAATTATAATTTGAACATCTGCGTGTTTCTACAATAGATGATCGTCTAATTTTCAGGTTCCAAATATTTTATCGGAATACTGTGAAGGTCCAATTGCCCGTGAGACAATAACTGTGTTTGTTCAGTGGCTTGTCATTCCAATTGCTTGTTCTGGGTGTTGTTCTTTTCGCTGTTGTCACTGTTATCTTTGTTCATTATTATTGTTCCCACGATGACTACACCTACTACTACTACTACTACTACTACTACTACTACTACTACTACTACTACTACTACTACTACTACTACTACTACTACTATGACTACTACTATTACCATTATTACCACCACCAAGTTTTTTCTTTTCTTCCCAAAGGCAAAATCATAAAATGACTACTGTCATGGGTGGTTTCTTCTTTTGTTTTTTTCTATTAAAATTGTTGGAAGCTTCTTCTTGATTTCAGAGAGAGGGAAAAAATTATTTTAAGTTTCATTTTCATATTATCAAGGTTTTATTATGGTTTTGCTTAAAAAGAGTTTGTATTTGAAACCTATTGCCCATGGTGATTAGATTTAATTGAACAGGATGTTTTATCTGAAAACAGTGATTGGGCCCAAACTTTTTGAGTTTTGCCTATTTTCAATGTTGTTTGAAGATAAATGGCAAGATGTTTTATTTCAATGTGAAATCTTTCATTACATTTTCCCCCAAAACTTTCATGAAATTGAAATTTGTTTTTTGTAATTGAAAGTAGATATAATATTGTACATTTGTCCAATTCTGCTGATTTTCTTTTTATTCCTTTCTTTTTATGTTTGTCCTCCTTTATAAAGAAATTAATTACATGTAAAGATGTTTGGTCATTGATTCATCCCATTTTCTATTATAATTGAGTGGAAGTATCCCTGAAAGACGAGATCCAAATTTAGGTTCTGTCATGGCATATGAGATATGAAATATGTACTATTGGTCATTGTTTGTATGACTGGCATCTCATTAAACAATCATCATCATCATCATCATCATCATCATCATCATCATCATCATCATCATCATCATCATCATCATCATCTCACTACCAAATACTTCTGTTTTTAATGTGATTGTAATTGTAATGAAAATAATTAATGTAACCTAATTGTAACCTTTTAAAAGTGGAACATATCATTATAATCTTTTTTGACCAGAACAATACACTGTCTAGCAGTTGATTGTTTCATGTGTGTATGTATGTCATTGTCCTGCAGGAGGTAGACAGATTGATGTAGAAAATCACAAAGCCCACCACTTTGTAAATTGTGTCTATTTGTATGTATAATATATAATATTGACGTGAACCTGAATCTACAAAAAAGAAAAAAAAAATAATCTTGACGTAGCTGAATCTACAATATTATCAATGCGTTTTTTCCAGGGCAGAGAGGATGAGGTAGAAGGGTGAGAGTAAACTATGTTTGTGATGAATTGTCACAAAATGGAACATTGTGTCATTGTTCATTGTCAGTTCATTCTCATATCCATTATACAATTTTTTTATGTGCATATTTAGATCAAACTTCATGGTAACAGTGTTGTCTGGTTATGTGTTTGAATCCCCCAAAAATAATAAATGAATTAAAAAATTCAAAAAAAATTAAAAAAATTATATATATATTATATATAAAAAAGTGAACTGTGTCTGTTTTCGTCCTCTCCAAAATACCCTGTAGTTCTATTTCTATGTTGTTAAGCTTTTAAGTGGGCATTAAATGAGACATAATGTATCAGAATCAATGCTTCATTCAGAAAGTGAAAAGACAGCAATGAAAAAATGAAAACAAAAACAAACTGGGAAGCGATTGTCAACCAGGTAGCCTACATGGAACAGGAAAGAGAAGAGGTGGAATGATTTCCACTGTTCTCACTCTTTTCTTGAGATCTGTTTTTGTCGGCTTCATCCCTACTTTCCTCTTGGAGTACAATTACTTCATTCCACCCCCTCACCCCTTTCATTTCTCTCCATTTTTTTGTTTGTAGTTATCATGTGATGTTTCTCATTGATTAAATGTTTTTGTACCAAAAGCTATATTTTCCCTTTCACTGCATAAAATCACTCTGTATCGCTGTATTGTCACATACTATTTGGTATATTGATGTCCATACCATGTTTCATTCTCATTGTCATTCATATCACCCAAAAAATTATGGCAGCAAATTAATTGTTTTCATTTTCTCTTCTCTTCTTTCTCTGGCTCTCTTTGTATTCTTTTCAATTCCTTTTACTCCCTGGCTTTTGCATTGAATGGAAAAGAGATATTATATATATATTATATTATATATATTATATATATTATATATATAAAGATAACCACTGCATTTGATAAAGCGATAAGATTTATATATATTGTTATTTATTTATTACAATGTAAAGCAAAATTTGTTTCCAGTGCTTCCCCAGTCCCAAGTTTTCTCCCCTGCCCCTCCCTCTGCCCCCTTTTTAAAATTGTTTTCTCTTTTTACCAATTTCTTTTTCAGTTTTTACTTTCTTTCTGAATCATTATAATTCTACTTTCTCATATCTCTATTCTTCCCTCCTTATCTCATTCTCCTTTGATTACTTCCCAATCCCTCTTGATCTTTTTTTTTTAAGTACCTCTTTTTCTTTCTCTGTAACAATGGAATGTAAACTGATTACTATTAATATAGAATGTGTAAATCCTTTATTTTGCACTGTGTTGAAAATTTTGGAGATGTCTTGTACATAGAATATAATTTGTTAAAATCAACAGCTAATGTGATACATCATCTACTAAATGTCTAATAAAAATCTGTCTTGAATATTATTATGGAGTTGGTGTATACCATTCATTAGCGTCTTTTTCTGGTGTGTGTGTGTGTGTGTGGGGGGGGGTGTTAGTATTCTAACCCCATCATCATCATCTTTTTCTTCTTCGTCGTCGTCGTCGGCGTCTGTAAGTGTACCGTAGCTGAGCATTTGCTATACTGAAATAAAAAAAAAAAAATTGCATTTATAATATAGCGCTTTCCGCCGAAGCCTCAAAGCGCTTTACAATACATTTATTATTCCCCCAGCAGGCATGCCACCGGGGAGCATACAGCAAAGTGCAGCCTGTAAGGCGCAACATTTACCAGTCTATTGCCAGGTACCCCTTTGACACCTGGATAGGGTGAAGCAATTGGAGTAAATTTTCTTGCTTAAGGAAAAAACACAGTTGTCGCTGGCAGGCATCGAACCCGAGACCCCTTGGTCTCGAGCCAAACGCTCTATCCATTGAGCCACTGTGCGGTGAGGTTTTCCATTTTTCTTTATCCATGACTGAGATTATGCTTACTTGTGATTTATGTGTGTGTGTGTGTGTGTGTGTGTGTGTCTAGGTCGTTTCTCTATAATCTCGTTTCTTTCTCTGTCGCGTGGAGTCTTAATGGTAGTTCTTGTTACGTCTGTACCGTCCGCGTTCGTCTATTCTGATTTCTTCTGTATTTTATGATATTTTTATGGCCTGCTCAGTTCCATTTCAGGTTGCTGATCAGTTAGTCTCAATATTTCTTCTTTTCCCCCTCTGATCCAATTTGCTTATCTATGTTCTTTCCATGATATACCTTGTTTAGGCAATGCCTTCTTTTCTTTGGTCAAAATAGGCGCTCCCAAATTTCAATGGCCGGGTTTGCCACCAATTGTACAACGGTATGGTTTCCCTAACTGCTAGATTCTAGTTATCTGTGCTAGCCAGAATCGCCTTTGTTCATAGGGTTTCGTTGAGAGCTGATTTGTGGTAGGGTCGTGCTGATGGTGGCGAGAGGTATACACACAGCTCGCTACTAAGGACATGTTCTACTGCCACAACTGCTACTTCTAGGACTCTACTACAATACTCCGCACTCATACATCAGTAACATAAAGTACATCGTCAGGTGTTTGGGTTCTGACAAGCCCACCCCCTTGAAATAGTAAATTAGCAAGTAACGTACCATCCCCGCTCGTTAGGAGTCGGGCCTGCCTTTCCGAGGGTTGTCCTTGTCAGCGCAACGGGTGATTTACATCAAAGCCCGACGGACGGTCGGCTCGGGCCGCGTTTTCTTTATGATGGCAAGGGTGTGACTAACTTATAAAGAACATCATCTCTGTCTCCTCGGGCCGGGGTGCCCATCGCCACGACTTGTACAGTAGCAGTGGATGGAGATATCGTCCGTCGCCACGTATGCGGGTAGCCAAGCCTCCCGTGCCTCCCGTGCGCACTCCTGTCTGTTGTAGTTGTAAGCCCACACAGGTGTTGATTTTAACACGGGACCTCCCCTTCGGTACTACACGTAGTTCACGCCATATTATAATATCTGGAGCTTACTTTGTTTGGCCATTTTCATGTCGTTGTAGACATCCCTTGGTGTTCATAATTATCTTCCCAGCAGATTAGGATTTTGGAAAAAACTCGCCGTCAATTTACAAGACGACAAAGATACTAAAGATTTTAAACAGAAGCTTAAATCTACAACACAACTCTATCGCAATAATTTGATAAGGTTACTTTAGACGCGTTGACAAGAATTCCGTTCAGTTGCGTTTGTCAGCTATTTTGAAAACTAATTATAAATATACATAACACTATGAACGACCAAATACATATATTATAAGTACTTCCGTACTTAAAAGTTAACATGCTATACTAAATATTGTGTTATTTTGGCTTGTGACTAGTGTCTTTTCAGGTCACATCAGTCATCGTTAGTCATTTTATGTAGTATTCTTATGATGAGCCTCATAAATATATGTTGACAACGACACAATTATGTGTTTTTAAACTGGATGTGACATGTATATTTAGGCGGTTGGGGTTGTGGACGGGTGAAGATTTAATCCGTTTATGTCTGCTAACATTTTCGTAAAATGAACTTTCATTTCATAGCTTCGCGCAAAAGGCCCTTGGCATAATCTTCTCTTCATAGAGGATTACTACTACAAAGACTGTTTTTGTCGCTTAATTGATGTCCAATCTGGTCTTCTCCAATCATTGTGTCACTCGTGTGGTAAACTCACATCGCCGCCCATTTGAAGCTTAGCGTTTCTTTTAACTTGAAGGATGACGTGTCAGTGATGCAAAATAAAGATGATAAATGTAAATTACATCAGTGTAGGTGCTTGAGCATCAGACGTGATATCGGTGTGGCGGTCTTATCGTAAGGCAGCTCCTGTGAGTCCATTCCTTTTATCGTCTGTCTAGCTTTTATCCTGGGCGAGGGGACCAACCGTAAGTTTCAAGTTATCAAGGCGCCTTTCTACTATCCCAGCTCATCTTACGCGGTGCTCAAATCCCGCGTGAACGAGAACGGATCAGCATCTCCGGGTTTTCCCCATCCCAAGTCCCCCCCTCGAGTTCACCTGAACCCGGGGTTCACCGACGTCGCCCAGTGTTCACTTTCAACGATAATGTTTATTTAATCCTTGGGAGCGGGGATGGGGCGGCATGGAAATTATCTCTACCTGGAACCAAAAATAAACAGGCAAATAAATGCAGTCGGGCCAAAAACAAACCCATCTCGTCGGGCGGGGGGGGGGGGGGGGAGGGAGAAGACTTTCACCCCCTATCACCAGCCCACTGCCCGGTGGCGCAGTTGCTTACGTCGAGACTCCCCGACTCCTGTGCAGCGTCAAGACTTACGATCTGTTAAATTAACGCCCACGCTGCTGCTTGCCGATTCAGGGCTGCATGCACCCAGGGGACAATCAGTGCAATCGCTTGCTAGTAGTCAGCTCAGCCCGAACGATTATTGACCGTGTTACTGACTTGTTTGATTTCCTCTCGCATCCTTGTTGTCGTTATATTATGTATAGTCAGCAGATTGAGATGCATCGGCTGCTTGTCTCAGGTTCTGAGTGAATTACCGTCCCCCCACCATGCCGAACGAGCGATCTGCTGCCCTTGTTTAAGAAGCTGTAGGTACTTTTGTTGTTTTGGGCTTTTGGTGGGTCTAAAGGCGTTTCAAGGCCCAGTTCGACGCCATGCTTGTACTTGCTTATGGTATCCTCTTTAAGTTTGTCGTCTTCTCCAGATGGTTCAGAAATGGGTAACTTTGCCCCGTTTGCTGGTACATGTGTATACCAGCCAAACGATTGATCGAGATGAAAGGTCATGAAAAAACAAGTTTTTTTTTAAATTTTTATGTTGCTTTGTGTGTGTGTGTGTGTGTGTGTGTGTTGTTTTTTTTCCCTTACTTGTCCGTCGCTTGACTGGCGATTCATGATCTGATCCTTCAACTGAATGCAGCGCAGACGGATCCAGTGGGTTGCGCCTATCTTCGTATCTCTACCCGTTAGCCACTGGTCTTCGTGGGGTGGTAACCGGTCGCCTACATTATAAAGACACATTACGTAGGAGCAGGAGGGCTGGGACGACCCTTTTCGACCGGTTTTCCGCCTGTTAGGCAAACGGCGCATTTGTACCATTGTCACAGTCTTTAAATCACTTTCTTGTCCCCATTTGTCTCCGATCTCACTCAGGTTCGGGGCAGTCTTCCTTTGTGGTCCATTTTCTCTTCTGTGTTTTTACACGCCTCCTTGCAGTGTCCCCACTTTTATCTATAGTGGGAATTCCCATTCTGGGCGTTGCGGGAATCCCCGCTCGGTCTGGCAGGAGACACCCACGACGTTTGAACTGCACTCGTCTTTCTTGGCATCTTTCAACTTCCTCCTGTCGGCGCACCGAAGTTTCACTATCTCTTTCTTTGCATAATATATTTTCTTAATTTGCTAAGCGCCCCCCCCCCTCCATATCTCTCTCTCTCTCTCTCTCTCTCTCTCTCTCTCTCTCTCTCTCTCTCTCTCT
>JBCHJU010248616.1:0-15321 GCA_039654505.1 Plocamopherus imperialis
ATAGCCAAAGAAACCTGCATTGGGCCTATTCTTGCTCTTCTCCTCTGCTGGAGAAGTCCCCGGAACCCACGCGGGGGGCAGGCTAAACGATAAGCAGTGGACGCGATCTATTTTTTCTCAGCCTGGTAGTCTTGAATGATTTAACATTTTAGCTAGGAAATCACCTGACTAAAATCTCAGTGGACGCCTAGGCTAAGTTATCTTTAAAATTAAACTAAAACTTTTAAATCTAGGTCTAGGGGTGAGGGTTTGCAAGCGTAGTTTTAAGAGGTCATTTTTGATCGACTACAACTTGACCATTCTTGCGTATAGAAGACTAGTATTCTATACGGAGACAATTTTTCCTCCACTATGGATCTTTATGTGGTTTGACCCTATTTTACTTGGGTATTCAATGATCTTTTACTTTTAGACGTTAGTGTATAATATGTCATTCTATGACAATGAGTAAAAACTCAAAATGTTGGATTTATTCTCGATGAGTCTTAAATAACCTAAAGTAATGTGCATCCGGTTGTATTTAGATCTATATAGAATTCGTAATACATGTATATACAACCTGAATGGAGAATGGGGCGATTTGTCTGCTCTTCCAGCGTTCAAGATTGCGTTCACTGTGCAAACTGTGATGAACATTCTTAAGCATACCATTGAGTAAACACTGTTAAGGCTACATGTATTTTGCAAACGGGCAACAAGATTATCTGCAATCGGCTTCCGGTTTCAGTATCAAGCAGGACGGACGGGGTTACCAGAGCTCCCGATAAAATCCATCTTCATCTATTGTTATTGTGAACAATCGACACTACAATGCCAGTTATCGGACTTCCGTATATGCTGGAAAAGCTGCTCAGCGATATATTGGGAGAGTCTGCTCTTTCTTCATATAAAATAGCTGGATATGGACATTGAACCACACTCGGCCTTCGATTTGATTCAAACATGGCTGACACTGGTGTGTGGCCCACTGATCATTCGACTTCTGCCAACTATTGTCGGAAGGCCACAAGTCAAGTCCGTAGAGACCAGTTTAGAAGGAACCAACATCGACTTAGAAGAGATGCAGAGACATCGGCACATCTCAATTCTCCTACATTGACAGAACAAAGCCAAGAAGATGGATGTAAACAGGGGTGTAACGACTAGTCGCAGACAGACAGTGCGATTATAGCCACAGCGCCGCTTTCCCCCTGTGTGTCAGATTGTGTGTCACCAAGGTCAGTCTCGTCCTCTGTTGATCATTTGGAACACACCAGCCACTGTGTTACGGAACTAGACCCAGGCATTCGTCCAACTAGCCCTAGCGAGTCCATGTCACCAAACCATCTCCTTGTTGTTGACATATCAACAAAGCAGTCTATTTCAGTCACCGGGCATAATATGCCCTGTCTGGACCACGCTACGCAGTGTGAGTTGAAATCTGAAAACAGCTCACCTAATAACAGAAAACAAGGTGAATGATCCAATACTCTGTACGTATGGAAAAGCCCCACTTGATGCAGACAATGACACGGATGAAGAGAAGGAACTTAATCATGAAATAATGATTAATCCTCGGTTGATTGCAGACGAAAGCAGCCCGCTAAATATGGACAAGATGAACGTTCCGATATCGCACAGCGGTGAACAAATCACACTCAATGCAGACACCTACACAGGTGAAGAGAAGGAACCCCTGGTAGCTATCGGACGCCGTTCACTCAACAAAGACGAAAAGCTGAATGTTCCAATATTGCATGCCGGTGAACAAGTTCCACTAGAAGCCGACACAGATGACGAGAAAGAAGATCAAGAAGTCGCGGACAAGATACCGGTAGAATCAGACGGGAGCTGTGAAAGTCAAATAAACAATAAAAGTAAAAGATGTGTCACTCTGATGGACAAACTGGAACGCAACCATGCCATTCGAATATTCATTGTGAATATGGATAAAGACACTGGACAGCGTGTTACCCAAGTGGATCGCAACAAAACTGTCATGAAATCGTCTTACATCAAAGACAGTGAACCAAACATCATCTTTGCAGAAACCGATGACCTGATTATTGAATACTGCGTAGAAAAAGGAGAACTGAACAAATTTGCCATTAAACGTAAAGAACACAGATATTTTAATTACTTCGCCAGGACACGATGGCTCGAATGCCAAGATGACACAGCATACCTACAAGAAAACCGTCTGAAACACTTACAGAACATCCGGATTTTGATATCAAATTTGTAACAGTTGATAATCAAACGACTAGAACTGTAGCTTCTTATTGATAAGATGTACACATGTTCAGTGGAAAGATAAAGCATCAAGTTATGGAGTTCCAAGATTTGAAGTATTGTTTATCGCCTTATGAGACCTCACAATTCAGTTATTTTTTTATAATTTTATTTAATTCAGTTTGTTGATAGTTTAAAAGCATTATGTTAAATACATTATACTATACATGTTGCCTCTTTCAAAATTAACAAAGTGATTTTTCATGTACATCATTACTTTCTAAAACCTACTGCGTTTTGTAAAAATAAAGCCAATGATCTGATGTATTGAACTGTAGCTTCTTATTGATAAGATGTACACATGTTCAATGGAGAGATAAAGCATCAAGTTATGGAGTTCCAAGATTTGAACTATTGTTTATCGCCCTATGAAACCTCACAAATTATTATTATTATTTTTTTTAAATAATTTTATTTAATTCAGTTTGTTGACAGTTTAAAAGCATTAGAGATCTATATTTAATACATTATACATGATCTGATGTATTGACGATAATGTTCAAACTCAATAAAGGCTGGAAAAAAAGTCTGAAAAAAAAGAGATCAACCGATTGAATTCCAAAGCATATGAAAAGATCAAGAGGCAGACAACCCAGAAGGTGGAGAGATGACCTTGTGGAATACTTTGGACCATCCTAGCTCAGGAGAGCAAGAGACAGGACAAGATGGAAAGGGTTGACGGAGGGCTACATCCAGCAGTGGATGAACACAGCCTGACAACAACAACAACTCATATTCTAATAAAGAACATACATGTATATAATATACATTGTGTCTATTATATCTATGTATGTTATCTATTATTTATACACACATTTTTCAAGACTTAATATAATATCTCAGATAGAAATAGTGAAATAGTGTTTATATAGTACATCTCATAATGTATTTCTCCCGCACACACTAAACCTACAACAATGGAGTTGTTATAATATGGCAAAGCATATGTTTTGTTCATAATTGAATATGAGTTCCATTAATTATTCAAACGTCATTGATTGCCGTCTTTTCTTTTATTAAATCTTACATCCATCAATCCACCAGCCGGGGTTCAGCGGCTCAACGTAGAGCGTCGGATTTTAGACCATAGGGGCTGTAGCTTCGACCTAACCAGTCATCCAACCATCATGGGACCTAACCAATCATCCAACCAACATGGGACCTAACCAATCATCCAATCCAACCAACATGGGACCTAACCAATCATCCAACCAACATGGGACCTAACCAATTATCCAACCAACATGGGACCTAACCAATTATCCAACCAACATGGGACCTAACCAATCATCCAACCAACATGGGATCTAACCAATCATCTAACAAAAATGGGACCAAACTAATCATCCAACAAAAATGGGACCTAACCTATCATCTAACATAAATGGGACCAAACTAATCATCAAATCAACCAACCAACCAACCAACCAACCAGCCAACCAACCAACCAACCAACCAACCAGCCAACCAGCCAACCAGCCAACCAACCAACCAACCAACTAACCAACAAACCAACCAACCAACCAACCAACCAACGAGCCAACCAACCAACCAACAACCAACTAACCAACCAACTAACCAACCAACCAACCGACAGACCAAAAACATAAACCAAATCAACTGAGTAACTAAATACCAATGAATGAATCAACCCACCAAACAATCATATAACCACTGGGCGTACCAACCACAAACTCTAATCCAACCCAATCGTCATTGTCCTAGCTTCATGACTTGAGTGGTTGGAGTCACGTTGATATACATTGATTAGAAATTTTAGGCTTTATTTGGCGGAAAAAGATGTTTATTTTTCATTTCTATTTTGAATCTGTCAGAACTCCCAGGGAGGGAGTTCCATAGTCTTGCTGTTTCAGGGAAGAACGAATGAAGGTGTACATCCTCCCTTGGAAATGGCAACTAATAAATAGTTTTCTTTCCTTTTGTATCATTTAACGCCAGAACAATGAATGAGTAGATCAATCAATCAATCAATCAAACAATCAATCAATCAATCAATCAACATATTAAACAAACAAACAATAAAATAACCATTTGAACCAACCAACCAGCCAACTAGCCGAATAATGAATGAATTGATCAATCAATCAACCGACGAGCCAACCAGCCAACCAACCAACTTATGAATGAATCATCAATCCATCCCATGTCCACTCTCTTGGAATCCAGCCATTTGACACATGGTGAACTCTAGCAAGAGATGAAATGCACCAAGGTCAAGGAAGCTATCTGTTGTAAAGAGATACAGACAAAATTGGATGGTATCTGGTGGAAGTGTGGCGGTTAGGGGGGGGGGGAAGGGAAGGGAGCTGAAACGAGACACGAAAAGCTCGAGGGCAGATTGGTTGACATGATAAACAGGTGAAAGGATTTTTGGGACGACAGAGACTTCATACGAAGAGCGTTGTGACCAATCAGAGTAGAGGTCAACAAACTATGACATTTTGGAAAATGTCCAAGAAAGATGAAACTTCTCTAGTAATGCTTGCATGTAAATAACAGTAGCAACCGTATTTATCGCAAAAATTAATATTGTGTATTTTTCTTACTGATTCGGCAACCTTATGCTTCGAGCGTTTACATTTCCCTTTGTAAACTTATCGAATGTTGTATTTAGACAAGTTGCTTCAAGCAATCCGATCCCACTGCATTCCTTTAGATTAGTGTAAAAATCGATGTCTATATTACATGTCGTTGGACGATTCAACTAAATAAAACAAAAACCCGGTGTGCTTTCTTATCGATTGATTTTCAGATATAGATATGCGCATTGAACGTTCTTTGAGGTTGTACAACGTAGCTTTCGGAGTTCAAGTCGCATTTTAAGTATTACTTTTGGCCTCAGTCTCACAGGATAAGCCAAGCTATACCGAGGCACAGTGTCCGAAATGAGTACATGGAATGTAGCTCAACACTACTTGGACTTAGGGCCATGATGCACGTCTCAATGCGCCTGAAAGAAAAATGAAGTTCCCCATTTCTCGCTTTGTTTGCAAAGGCTGAGCCGTGTAAGCCAGGACAATCGGATAGTTTGAATATATTAAAAACCTGCTGGGTACGACTTGGCTTACCCTGTGTGATTTGAGCCTTGTTACGAGTATACGAAACAGCTTGCAAAAGGCAAAAGGGGACATTGCAATTAATTCCATAGTGTTGTTGTATGACACATTGCAATGTACTCGGTACCTTTTTGTATCCATGGGTCTCCCAATTTGGACTGCATGGGCCATTCCTTGTATGCCAGTGCAGTTGGTCGAGGCAGCTTCAGGGGTTCAGTTCTTTCAGTTTCAGTCTTTATGCACCAAAAGCCGAAATAACGACATGGGCAAGATTTAACTCTTTGACTACAATTTACCGACATATCGGACTAAGCACAGTGATGATTGGGCTCACAATACACACACATTTAAATGGCGGTCATGCCAATTTACCGTGGATTGAAGGAGAGTGAGTTAAAGTGTTTTAGATTTATGCATTATCATTAACATAAATCAGCTTGCACTGATTTACAATACTCTCTACAAGACGGCCATTTCGTCTCTGGCTGTGGAACGGAGTATTGACTCTATGTGAAATGATATTATGTTCCAGTAAGGCACGATGTCCTTGTCCGAAGATCCGTTTTTAGAATTAATGGATACATCTATTTTATGTTATAAACAATGGCAGACAGATAGAGCAAAAGATTTGACCAATGGACAGGTTCACATGAATGATGATGATGCAGCTGTATTATGCAATCCGTATACATGTATTTATAATGGTGCATATGGTCTAAGCTACGGTAACGATGTCTATTTTCTCCTACAGTACACCGGAGTTTCACTAACCAGACTTGTATCAGGGGACACACGACAAGGGGTGTTGAAGATTGAGCCATTTCGACCAGTCGCCGAACGTTTCCTGAACATGTTTCAAGAGTCGGACAATTCAGATGGTATTTATAAGATCAGTTATTTGACATTTTGATGCCCATTTTAAAGTGCCTTTCTTTCCTATTGCTTCACTTGTGAGTCGTCATTGGTGGCGAATTGAACTCTCCAAAAGCCGTCAAGCAAGGACCCTGTTTTTCATTGAAATAATATACGCAATGCGTAAATGCGTTTTCCATGTTCAATGAAGGTTATACAATGAAAGTTGAAGATTTGGAAATAAAAATCAACAACCAAACAAAAAAACGAACAAAACAAAACAAAGCCACACACCCCAAAAAAAAACAAAAAACAAACAACTAACAACACAACAAAAACACTAGAAAAACCAAACCAAACCAAATCAAAACACAACTAATATTAATTCAGACATTCAATTGACTAACTGTCACCGGAACTCCATGTGAACATTCTGGATGACGAAAAGCGATTTCAGCCTAAAAAATGTTGCGTAATACCTGGGTGGCAACGGTAAAGCGAAGAGACTGGAATTACTTAAATTCACCCAGAGTGCTCACGTAGAGATTTCAATACAGTTTGTTTATGTCTAAGACATGTATAATTTTAAAATATATTTCAATGTATTAGTGATGTCTCAAGCAATGTGCCACAATGTGCCTTGGGCATGGACATGGAAATTATCCATGTTTCCGCTCAACCTATTATTATTATTTCTTTCAAAGTTTAACCAAATTTTTTTTTCATTAAGCTGATTTTTCTTGTAAATGGCCTATGGAAATACATAAGGAAATAATATTTGTAGTAACGTTGATAAAAAAAAAAATAACCTTATATAACGGTTTTTGTTTTGGTCACATTATTTCTGCCATTTTAAGTGTCCCTTGAAATTCGTTACGCCTGTACACTTTGTTAATAATACATGTATTCGTATTACTTTCTTTCAGACTCAAACTCAAACAAATTTGTTGGTAACAAGGTGTACTCAAGACAGATAAAGCTGGATCGTCATGACCAAACCTTGTTGATGTCTTTGGCGCCTGATGCGACAAAAGACAGGGAAAAACGTACAACGACACGATCTCAAGGGATTAGTGTTACGGCCACCGGACATCGATTACGTCATGTTGACCACAATACGCCTCCACTTGCGACAAGAAACATCGACAAACCCATTGCACATTCGGCAACTGAGAAGGGTAACGGTTCATTGCCTGGGTACATGCAAGACAAGGCGAAGGAGGAGCGCAGACGATTGATTGAGAACAGAAATACAGCCAGATTAGATCGTGTTTACCAGGCCTGCGCCAAGTTTGGGAATTACTGGAAGAAATACAGGCCCCAGGCCGAGTTTTATCACAGCCGAGATCACCAATTGCTCTACTGCAAGGTGGCCAAGGGAGGGTGCACCTTTTGGGAGCAACTGTACAGTTTCATCCTCCGTCCGGATAGCATGAAACGCGACCGCTACGCCACGTTGTACGAAATCCCTCGCTGGCGGATTCACTTCGACAAAAATATCACTCCACCAGCTCTGCACTGGGCGGGGGCGTCAGCAATTTCAGAAACAAAGGTCACGCGATTCATGTTCACCAGGGATCCGTTCTCCAGAATCTGGAGCGCGTACATCGATAAAATATGGCTGCCGGATTTCTGGTACTGGATGAGAATTAAAAACCATACATCAACGATGTACATAGACCGATGTCTTTATGACATCACGTTTGCAGACTTCGTGGAGTATATTTCCTCCAGAAGCAACAGCAACAAGCATTGGGCACCGGTCCACCAGTCATGTAATCCGTGCATGTTCAAACCTGACATCCTGGGTAATATGAGCACGTTTGCTGAAGATGCGAGGCAGATTTTGGAAAAGGGGAATTTGGAGTTCGTTTTGTCCCAGTACAACTACGAAATGAGAGTGAGAAACGAGTTGAAAATGCTTGTGCAATACAACTACGAACGATTACGTAATAAAAGTCGACTCTACACTTTTTGTGAGTTCACCCCCCGGATTTTGGCATTTCGTCTGTGGAAGACGTTTCAAATTAACGGCTACATATCGAAATCCGTGTCCTTCCCTCATGATCTGAAGGAATATGATGAAAAGAATGTTTTAGAGGCAATTCTTGAAGCTGTCACCGGAAATCCTCTCACCCATGCGGAGAGTTCTGCCCAAAGGCATTACTTTCTAAGAAAAGCATATCAATCGGTTCCTAGAACTATTATGAACAAAATGCTTATCAGATTCGAGCCAGATTTTTTGCTCTTCGGATTTGATCGCTATCCCGATTTTTTACTGAAAAAAGATGAGAGTCCCAAACCGTTTGATTGGGGATGAAAGAGAACAGCTATGCCATTATTATAGTACAGTGAACTGTAATCACCGTGCGATCTACTTGCACCAACTTTCAGTTTACAAAACTGTTGCGCTGCAGATATTCAATTTCTTGGAAGCGATGCAAGGCTAAAGACTCAAGCAGCTTTAGACAGTAGCAGCATCAGCAATGATCTGCTACTTTGCAGACTACAGTCGCCTTTTGAGTAACTCTAAAGTTCCGGACTCTGTGGGGATATTCCCAAATGAACTTGATAACTACTTGTCTCATTTAAACGATGTCGTGTTCAGATGCCATTTAAAGAGCATTCTCTAGTAAAAATCAATGTTCTGTTATAATTGATTCAAACGTGCTTTTTACCATAATTTGATATAGTCAATCTTTTATGATTCTTTCATGCAATATATAATGCAAAGTTGTTTGAATACTGCTTATGATATGATATTGAGGAAACTGATTTGATTTTGTCGTTTCTCCGTCGGGTAGTTTATCTACCAGAACTAGTGACTAATTTGTGAATGGACGTCTGTCAGACCCTTTTCACGGATTTCTGTCCCCTCTCGACTTCTTATTTTATCTCATGTCCTCATTCACATTACCTTTATTTCTCACACCACCATTCTCCTTCCTTACTCTCAACCCAGCTTTCCGTCAACTCAATTCTCCAATGACTATGAAGGTAAGGATAAAAGAGTAAATGTGATCATGTGAAAGAAAAATAACAGAAAAAGAGCTCGTTAATGAGTTATGGCAGACTTAGACAAGTACAGGACGTCTAAAAAAGCGGTTCCCTCTAAACTGCCTACAGTTTCCATTATAATTCTCCAGTCATCTCATTGAAATTTCACATAATAATATTCTAGATCCTAAAAGGAAGGGGGGGGGGGCGAAACAACACAATTTGGGCAAACCATCACTACTACTACTACTACTACTACTACTACTACTACTACTACTACTACTACTACTACTACTACTACTACTACTACTACAACAAAAACAACAACCACCACCACCACCACCACCTTTTCTTCTTCTTCGCGACGACAGCAACGACCAGGACAACAAAAGTCTACTACTACTATTTCTGCTGCTGCTACTACCACTTCTACTATCGGTATCACCACTGTAATTATTATTTCCACTAAAGATGACGATGATGTTGGCGGCGCTTGTCGAAACCTTGTCATGTCAGTGGACGTGCAACAGTGCAACGTATTTGTCTCGTTATTTGTTTCCATGCATCCCTGTCCTGTGCGGGAGTCAGAGAGATCTCTCTCTCTTAAGGTAATCAGGTATCGTTCTGTTCTAAGTTGTCCTGGCATTGATGGGCATTCCTGACTAGTAGTATACATAATACTATTCTTGAGGTGTTGTTTTACCCCTTATAACTTATACCACGTTTTAAATGTTAGTCATTTTAAAACAATGGATGCTATTCAACATGCGATTTCATTTTTCTTTTCTTTTTTTCTTTGTAAACGCTTGAAAATTAATCATGCTATTAACTGTAATGCAACATGTATTCATATTATTATAATTATAATTATATGCTTGTATAGGTAATAGTAATATATATTTTAAAATTCATAGTTTTCAATTCAATTGACAATGTTGACTTCTTTGACTGTTTCTTTTGACAAGATGGGACGGATAAATTATCAGCCACCTGCACATGATTAGTTGCTTGCTTTGTTTTGCAGGAGAAGATTTGATTGGCCAGTGATTGGTAAATTTACTAAATAACTGGCTAGAGATTTCACTGCCAAACGAAACGATTCAATAGCTTAGTTTCCTTTCATCTTGTTATTATTTTTGTGTGTGTAAAATATATTTCGTCCTTCATGAATACCATTTGATTTGATTTGATTGTATGAGTCTGCAAGCCCTTTTCTTGTTGAGTCTACTTTAATACTTAATTCTATTTTGCATGGGGAACTTTTTTTCTTTATACAAAGGAAACATGTGGAAGAAGCAGTATCTTACTTTGTTGAACTTCTGAACATGTGTGTTGGTTTCCATCATTCATATTATTGTTATTGTTGCCATCATCGTCGTCTTGGTTATTATTATTACATGTACTACGTTGTATTCTCATCATATTATCATCATGATTATAATTATGAATTCCTTCAAAATGATGTAAAATAAAAATGAAAGGTGCCAGAATTGAATGTCTTACATTTACATGATATGACTAATTCAAAATACACATACAGGGGTATATTTTATCATGTATTGTATGTCTCATATTGATGTGGTTAGTTCAGTGGACAGGGCACTCGACTACCAAGCCAAAGGTGAGGAGTTCGATCCCCAGCTGTGCAGGCTTGATGATTTTTCGGGGGTTTTTTTTCCGCCTCCCGGCCCTGTTGTAGTTGTAGGCAGGATGAATGAGTGCCTAGTTCCATCTGAGACGGACGATACACTAGGAGGGCCCATGAGCCTTCGCGCATGTAAAAGAACCCTTGGTGATTAAAACCGAAAAGAGCAGGCCATATCGGCCGTCACCCTGGCAAAATTTGATCCTACCAAAATACATATTTCGGTTTCATGCACCCCAACAACCTCTTGTATCGCAGACCTATAGACTAGTTCATTGCTCTGAATTCAAGTAGAAGGGGCAAAGATCAAAAGGGGAGGGGAGTGTGGCTGCCCCCTCCCCCCCTTATAAATACTAGCCCAGGCGTAGCCATCACATTGTTACAAGATCGGCAACTCAGACGGAAAAGGCCTCCTCCAGTACTCCACTTAAAATAAACCACAATTGTGGGTCTCGGGATATAATACAATCATGAGGTGGCATCTTAAATTCTCATAGGTTGCCACTTGGGAAGTGTATTATATCACGAAACCTACGATTGTGGTTTAGTGTAGTGAATTTAAGTAAGTTACAATCACTTTATACAGCTCTGGGTTCAACCCATTGACCACTGTGAGGTCTTTTTTGGGTACTATCACACCACTACGACCACGATATAACATCATACATGTATATTATACATTTGTGTGTATAAAATATCTCATATAATAAAATAAATAATAAATAATATACTTTACTATACACAAATAAAGGGGCATTCAATAATTCTTTACCCTGACCATAAGGAAACAACTAAAGAGTTGAAAATGGTTGTGCTCAATGCAATTTTTCTATATAAAATCACACCGTAAATTGATACACTTCCGTCATCCTTCTTTAACCTTCATAAGTCCTCGATCCCAACGCCATACTCGAAGTACACGTACATGGACCTTCGATGACGCTCTCAACGTGCGTCCACTGCATATCAAACAAAAAGGTCAATAACTTTCATCACATACGACAAAACCAATCCATCATTCTAAATTTCATGGATAGACAATAGTCACAACCCCAAATTTGCATAGATCCTTTATTCCATAAAAGATTAATCTACAACATGTAAGAATCTTTTTAAAATAAACTTCTGCTTCTCTGGAACATTAACACATACATATATATATATATATATATATAAATATTTTAAATAAAAATCGCTTCAACAAGATCCAAAATAAATGACATTGTAAGTTTATCTTTCAAATATGATAATCCTATGATTTATTTCGATAAACAATCATTTCAATACATTTTAGTTATCAGCTTAAAACATACAATTTCACCATTATATTCATATAACCTATTTATTTCTGAAATTTTAAATAAAATGACTTATACATACTTCTAAACTGCTTCTATAGAACCTTCACCTGATTATATATGATCCTATTCATCAAAGTATGGTCAAAGTTTATCGAGACGGAGACTATACCAGTCATTACTTAACAATCTTGAATTTGAATTTTTGCATTATTTAGCCATTCAAACTTTGGATTTTGAATTTTGTGCACGGTGTCATAGATCAAAATTCTATGATCTTTCTGCTTTTAATCGAACAAACCACCACAATTATGCAGGTGTTTTAGTTGAGCTTGATGTGTACAAGTGGACTTCTAACCATTGCTATTTGACAGCAATATGCGATTCTCTTTCATGATACATTAGTTTGTTAAACATATTACAGGGGTGACCTCCCAAAAGTATACCCTGGAGTTTGTCCAATAGCTGCAAGTTTGCCCACAATTAGCATCCCCACTAAATGTAGGTAACTTCAGACATTCATAAAATGGTCACATAGGCCATACACATAGTCTGTCATTATTCCCAATGACCACAGCTTGGAAATCTAAATACATATATTTACCTTTTGACCATGGTTTGGGCAGCAGAAGAAAGGGGTTTCATTGTGGCAACTTTCCTCAAAACATGGTCAATAGAGCCATAGAGTTCATGTAGCGAATGAAAATTGCTCAAAATTACATCAAACCTAGGCCTCAAACTTCAATCCGTCAACCTAGTCCTAGTACTGAACTCAAGATTCCATGGTAAAGGTAGTCATGGAAAAAGATTCTAAAAATTTATCTGGGCTTAAATTTAAAACGTATATATCCAAAACATAGTACATGTACATTGTTCTTGGTGGTCACCCATCTGTAAGTGATGAGGCTCAGTTTCATCTCAAATGTCATGCAAATTCATGAAATTACATCTTCTAGTTTCTAGGGATCATCAAAGCTAGATGACGTCATTGAGTATGATAGTCATAAGCAAAGCTTGCTGCTTAGGTTGCCCCTAGCCACCAGGGGATCATCGTACCTTTTTGATTTCTGGTTTGAAAATGAAAACAGTTTGATCACTACTGTAACATCGGAACGTTAAACCTGCGATGCCATCCTGGAATAAATCTGGGTATCTCTTAAAAATCAAAGGATGGACTGATAGAAACATCCAATGATTTCAGCAGAATGGAGACATGCCACAAACAGCGAAAAAGGTCAAGCTTTGGCTGACAACGCACTTCAAAGGTAGGGTGGTCAGCAGATTCATATCAACAACATGGGTCAAACAGTCCCAATCTTAACCCCGTGGACTTTCACTTATGGGGCTACTGTGAAGATCCATTGCATCAAGGACCATTCTCAAATTGGGAAAAACTTAAGACAGCTATTGTCTACTGTTCATGAAATTAAAGGAATTGCTATCGTCCAATGCCACAAGGTTGTGTGTTTTACTGAAAGGACACCATGTGTAACATTTTATATGTATATGTGTCTAATTTCAAGATAATTTTCCCTCGATTGACCTCAAAACTTTTTTTGGCAGACGGCAATTAAATGATTATGTGAAGTTTCATTAAAAATAATTTCAATAGTTTGACTTTCATGGAATATACACAGGGTGTACTTTTTGCTGGGTCAGCTGGAAAAAATAAAAAAAATCATGTGAATCTGTACGAAAAACTGCATTATGACTGGGCTAAAATAAATTACAATGATGATGTATTAGCATATTGTTATTACAATAAAACCATGTGTACATTTCAATGTTTACATTACAAGTTTAATAATTCTGGTGGAATTAAATTTTTGGCTAATGGCGATTTCCCATCAAACTTATTAAGTCATATCACATAACAATACAGTCAAAATTCTTCAAAATGTTAACTTGTGTGCCTCAGGAAGGTTGGTATGGTCTTGTTCTTTTCTTGACTGTGACCAAACTGTTATTCTTAGAACAGCCAATGCCAGATTTTTTGAATCTGCAAGTTTTCTTAACTTGGAATAATATTTCACTTAGTGTTGAGGATACAGGGTTGGTCAAGTAACAGGAAACCTTTCCCTAATTTTTCAAGGTCTGTTGGCCTACATAAAGTTGAGCAGCAGATGTTGCAGTTTCATCGCATAGCAAAAAAAATGCATGTGTAACTTGTGGGTTCAAACGCGAGACCTCTCAGTCTCGGTCTGACCCACTGTCAGCATGCCACAAATTTATACTAGGATTAACAGCAGGTGGTAAGTGAAAATGGTGGCTTAACAGAGGGCAGCAAATGTATTAAGTTATGATAATGGGTGTGAACGTATCTTAACAAACTACGGAGGGATGCAAAGTCTGGAGGCAAAATTAAAACAATGGAAGGAATGTCAACAGCCAGTAAAAAGAATAAAATTTAAGTAAAATAGTAATACAACACAGAATTAATGATTTTCTGACGATTATATTATATATCATATGTACATGTAGATGTATTTTCTGATAATTACATCATATTTCATATATTCATTTAGATGTATGACACTGTCAATGATTGAAATTCATACCGGTACCATCCAACAATCTCATAGAAGTAATTCTGACCATGAAGGATGACGACCATGAAAAAGAAGAAGGAAAAGGAGGAGGAGGATGACGAGAAGGAGGAGGAGGAGGAGGTAGAGGAAGAGAAGGAGGAGAAGGAGGTAGAAGATGAGGAGAAGGAGGAGGAGGAGTAAGAGGAAGCAGCCTTTCTATTGTGGACAGGACGTAAACGCAAAATGGTGGCAGCTGAGTGCACACTTCAACAAGTCATCCTCAAGTTTGATGAACTTGTCATTAGAGAATACACCAAAATATATGAATGTTTGTTTCAAGTTTAACAAAACAAATCAAGTACAAGATGAAACCTTTGACACATCTTACAGATCTCAAACGTTTTGCCAAAAGCTGCAACTCAAGGAAAGGCTTTCGAAGACTTCAAATCGGCTGATGTAGACTTCGTGAATTTCTTTTTTACCAAAAACCAAACCAGCGAATCCAAGCCCCAGTGTCATGGTCATGGTACACAAATGGAATAAAAACTCTCCACCATAACCCACTCCTTCCTGTCGACAGGCCTGTCAGTGGCTGATATAAAATTTGCCTGAACTTTTTCGACGACAAAAAATACACCGCTATTATTATTGAT
>JBCHJU010249724.1:0-15316 GCA_039654505.1 Plocamopherus imperialis
CTCTCTCTCTCTCTCTCTCTCTCTCTCTCTCTCTCTCTCTCTCTCTCTCTCTCTCTCTCTCTCTCTCTCTCACTCCTTACCTCCCTTCCTCTCTCCCCTTATCCTTGTCTCTTCCTTCCCCTCTTCCTCTCTCTCTACACACACACACACACACACACATCGAATCATCCAGCCTGCATCACTGTGTACAAATTTTTTGACAATGAAACTGCTACCAATCCTTTTAAAACATTGAACATCCTTCACATTCGACTTAGTGGTAGTTAGACCTGAGAATATTAAATGATTTATAACTGTGCCCCCTTTTTTTCCCCCTATGATGGATAACTGTGCCCCCCTTTTTTTCCCCCTTGTCTTAGATGCCTTCATCCCCATATTTAAGTTTGGTTGCCCCTATCCATGGATTTTGGAACGCGCCATACTTCACACATGTTAGTCTTCTTTAACTCTTTTTATCTGGGCTACGAGTACTCTCTTAATGACTACTGGTCCAGGCTATGAGTACTGTCGTAATAGGGATTCAAAATGGTCTGACGCCTATCATTACTCTACCGGTATCTTCCTTTTGCTTTCATGTCTGCCATTGACTGTTTTTAGTGCCGATTTGTACATAAACGACTTATATTTATAATGTCTTGTAGGCTGTTTCAGTGAGGCAAGCCCTGGATGGGGAGAATGTCTGTGACGGAAAAGCTTGGGTTAAAAGAGTTAGAGTAAGAAGACCCATTATCATTATCATCAGTGATCGTATTTTAGTTCATGTATGTGTAGACCACAAGATATTGCCATAGTGGATAGTGGATACCAACCTACCTGACCCTGTGCCGTTTGTTCCTAGTCAATCAACTGGGACGCCTTGGAAATTTCTCTTTTCCTGTTTTTGAATTCCTTCAATTGGTCGTGTTCTTTTGTGAGTGATCATGAGTCTGGTAGATCTCTTTTTACTGCAAAACAAAATTCTGTAACTCAAACATGAAACAAATATCCTCCTCTTCGGGAAAATCCAGCTTGTTAAACAAGCCTGCAACCCCTGAGGAGGTAAGAAAGGCTTTTAAGAGCCCCAACAAAGCACCTGGAGAAGACAATATATGCCCTGAACTTCTGGAATATGGAAAACCGTCCTCAAAGAGACAGCCGCACTATTATACCAAACATTCTAAATGCACGAAACTGTGCACATCAAAATAAAAATATCATTATCAATTCAAAAGGTCTTGATTAAGTCTGTTTGAAGGTGGATAGGTGTTTTTTTCCCTTTGTATTTTTGGCCTCTTTTTGAAGAAAGCTTCGTCGCCATTTCAACAGGTGCGCTTTCGTTCCTGGTTTTGTTAAAGCATCATAATAGAGACCTCCATTGGTAGTTTGGCGCATTCATCGATAAAAGATCACTTTTTTATGGGAACAGGAACTAGAAACCAGCAAGTTTGGCTTCCAAATACATCCTATGTCAATTTTGTATTGTTAAGTTTCATTGCTCTTGTCCTATGGAGCTGATATTTTACTTGACGGTGAAGAACAGCATACTCAACACTCTTTCACTTTTTTTTTCCTCGGGTTGCTTTGATAGAGTTAACAGGAGACGGGCAGCCAGAGGTAACTTTTTCTGAAGGGGAAAAATTCATTCACTCTTAATCTGTTCGGCTTGGGCCGAATGCCCAAGACAAGTGTCAAGTCTTGAAGTGTCATATTTAGTTTTTTACTTCATAACGAATCCGAAAATTTGTGTTAAACTTTGAAAAAAAAACAACTCAAGTATGTTGTTATGTCACTCTCATGGTCTATTTCATTGTTTTCCTACAACATATTCATCTTGTGTGCTGCATTTCATTATTCTTTGGTTGAAAAGAATGATTACCGCATACCTAACAGCACTTGTCCTTTTTTTTTCTGCTTTTCAGTGTGGTGGAGTTTATCTTCAGCTGTTTGTGGACATGTGCATCTTTGCCATCAACGTGGACAAGGGTCAGATGGAGACCAACCTTCGCCAAGGCAACGCCGAGAGTGCCATCGCCAGGAAGAGTGATATGGCGGCCATCTGCACTAAGCTGGCTTGTCTCATTCATCATGCATCCATTAAGGTGGCTCGCATTTGTATGCTGACGGCTTTTGCCCTCAAACCCTCAGAAGAGTCTTATGAAGCGGTTTCAAAGTTTTATGGAACAGATGGCAACTGTTGCGGTAACTGCACAAAACTTGGAAATGCTGATCCGGGAAGTGTGAACCCAGCAACTCTTTATGAGGTTGAAAGACTTCTCAATATGCTTCGTCCAGATTTTTTAAGTCCAGAAAATACTCTAACTGAAGTTCAGTCGCTGTGTAAAAGGTATTTACAAGAAAGGCTGACTGCTTCGAAGAACATCTTCAGCAACATGCCTGTGAATTCTACGCAGGTGGAGGGTCCCGGCAAGAAAAAGTCCGACTCAAAATCTTTTAATTTCTACGACCCCGTCTCACCTCATGAGGTATCCGAAACACAAGTCCTGTTGAGTAAACTGCGACTGATTCATATCCAAAACAACCACAACCCCCACCTGGCGAAAAAGGTCATCTACAGCCAACCCCCACAACCTGCCTCATCTTCGGTCATCCCTCAGTCTCGGGGCTGGCCAAGCATTCTTCAGACAGGGCCCAGGCGCCCTGGCCCCAACGACATCAACCGCGAAGAAAGTGGAAATGTGCTCAAGACAAGTAAGCAGGGTGCCACCGATCCTGGTACCTTCGGCCGCAATATGCTAAAACAAGACAGGCAAATCAGAATAGTTTCCCCGTCGCAAGTTTCTCGGTCACAACACCAGCAATCGTTGCCCCGCCACCAAGGGACGCCAACCCAGCCCGTTCAGCATCCACAACTCATCGGTTCAAATCGTCAGCAGCAGCGGCCCAGTTTACAAGACCGGGGCAAGTACTTCATTCCATCTGGCAACCAGCGTGATGGTGCTGCGGCTGCTACTGCTAACCCGAAACAAGAGCTAAATCCACAAAATAAAGAAAAGACTCTTAGTATCTTGGGTGGCAGACGGATAAACTCAAATCCTGCAACACCTCAGAAATTTTTGTTGCCACATCAGCAACAGAAAGGGTTTCCTTCAGCCATGAGATTACCGCAACAACCAGGCTCTCAACGCCTGCCCACTGTCTCCACCTTATTGAGAACAGCGCAGCACGAGTCTTCGTTTAAATCACCGTCTGTGTTATCACCATCATCCTCATCATATCAACAAAATCCATCTAGGAATCAAATACCATCGCACCAAAGCCTACAAATGAGGAACAAGAATATCAACATCCATGAAAGCCAAAAACCAGACAATCTAAGAGACAACAAATTTCACTCTGAAAGTATGAGGAGTTTGATGCAGGCTTCAATGTCAAACTTGCAGCAGCATCAGAAGCAACTTTTCTCAAAGCAAACAGGAAACGCGAATCCGTCTCCTCATGGGACGGTGATTACAAATTTACAGAAACGGGTTGGCCAGCCGAAATTAAGATTTGAAACGGCTCACCAAGCCGCTATTGCCAGTTTGCAGTCCAAATTGATGCCAAAGATGTCCCAGGATCAGATGATGGGTCAACAAAGGAAAGTTCAGCCTGAGCAAATGTACCGAGGACAGCCCGGCCAGATAGCTTCCCGGCAACAAAGCCAGGCTGCCTTTGCCAAAGGTAAAGCTCAGCAGCAGCCATTCGGCACGATGATGAATAGCAGCCTAGCAGAACCGCTGCAATATTCATCCCAAAACAATGCCAGCGTTCTGGAAGCCAGTCTTCAGTCAGATCCAAGCACCTCACAGAATCAAACTGGCTTGCCGTCGGATGAGTTGTCCGGCTCCATTATGGGCATAGATGACACCATTATCAAAGAGCTGCTCCAGGATTCTGGCATTTTTTCCAACACATTCCCAGATATTGAGGTTGAAGACCTGACCAAGAAAAGCCAAGAAGGTGCAGTGTCCAAAGAGGGACCCACATCCAACAGGATGTACGGCACACAGAGACCTGGTACAACAAAGTCACAAGTTGGGTCGAACATCTCTGTTTACGATACCAGTTTTAGTCGGAACAATTCATACAATGTGAAAAGAAATAGTGCCTCCAATGCCCCCAACCCTTCCTACGACCCCAAGCAGTTGAACACCTTGCTGCACGGCACAGCTCCCCCGCCAGAAATCAAAACACTCCACGCTGATTCCAATACTCTCAACCAAAGGCAATTTCCTGAAGACATTAAAAGGAATATACCTAGACCAGAATCTAATATTCCCACTGTGGAGCAGTTGAGAGAAAAGATGAGGAAAGAGCAGATTGAAGGGGAGGTGACTATGGACTCGGCCAACAACGCCACCTACAGATGTATCATTTGCAGCCTAGCCTTTGGAGAGTTGGAAGAATTAAGGGAGCATGTTCGCAATGTTTGCAAGCCTGGCCTTCAGTCCTCAAGTGTGTATAATAACAAAATTGAGCAAGACCGTGCCAAGTCTGCAAAAGCTGGCCTTGAAACTACCACAGTTTTTCAGTGTTTGAGGTGCTTTGAATTGTGCATCAGCGACGCCGGAATCAAAGAGCATCGTTTGACGTGTAAACGAGTCCCCACAGTCCCCCCAGACATAAAAAATGCCACCCTGAAGGGTAAAACTTCCCCGTCCTCAAGCTCCAGCAGATCCAGCACCCCTAAAACCCCTTTGTTGAAGAAGGAAATCAAAGACAATTCCAGCAAAGTGCCTGAAATCCCCCTCCCCTTTCCCTACCCGACTGTCAATACCAAAGCAGTGCTGGAAACCTTGTCAGCTGCCAATGTGAAATCAGAAACCAACCCGAGTCCAAAGACTGCCAGCGCCCCGCCCAAGAATCCCAATCAGGCAGAGGCTGCCAAGCCTTCCCCCGTTGACAAGAGCAGCCCACCCAATCCTGTCAAAGAAGAAAAACCCAAACCACCGCCTTCTCCTAGTTACTCTGAAATTTCCGGCTCTGGTGGTGGCAAGTTTTATCGGTGTAAGGTTTGCTCACAGACTCTGTGCTCTCTTGAGAGCCTCCACTCACATTGGAAAGAATGTTACATAAAGAACAACACCACCAGCGGTGCTGTTATAAAGAAACCTGTACATAAGTCCTTTTTGTATGATGAAGATCTAGAACCAGGAGAGATTCGGCCGCTGTTTGGTGCTGTGCTAGAGAATGTTGTAAATATCATAGCATCTGTAGCCAACGGAGAGCTGGGAAACACGGTGGATTTTGATTCTGATGCGGAAGCCAGTGATTTTGAGGCTCTTACTGAACTGGAAGATCCTTGTAAGATCTCTACCAAGCCTTTTTACCGCAAAGAACCCTTTCATGTAAATCCAGCTGTGTTCCCCAAAAATACATATAATGTTAATCATGTAACGAGTGCCAGTACAAATATGACATTTAATCCCGGATCTCTAAGCGCCTTACCTTTCAGTCAGAGCAAGCCTCTGTCTCACCACAAAGATCCGTGTAAAGAGGACAGAACCCTACCAAAAACGGTCTTTCCTGACTGTAAACAAGTATCAACGGGAAAGATAAGTGTTTTACAGAAAATGGAAGACACTCATTGTATCTCATCAATTGGCAAGGAGGATGTGAGCCATCCACAAAGTGGATTAGAGGCGGAGGAGGAGGATAAAGAAGACTCGAGAAGAAGAGGGCGTCCGAAGCTGAGGGACCGAAATACTTTGAAACCCATACAAAGTTTTATTAATGAATCATTTGTGTCGCCTTACAGCAAGGCGGGCTCACACAGAGGGCCTGTATCCAAAAGCAGAACCGTATCCAAAGCAGGGGACGTGTCTGAAGAAGTCTCACAGGAGGATGAGGAGTCTGACAAGGGCCTTGTGTGTGTGGCCTGCAAGAAACTCTGTCCCAGCAAGAGAATACTTGTCCAACATTACGCCGGGAAACATTTGCAGCCGTACACCATGAAAACCTTGACGGACGGCACCTCCTATTTTTGCCACTTGTGCCAGAGGACCTTCAGCACTTTCAAGCACTACATGCTGCACGTCCCAAACCACAGTGTCGTCATCTTTGAAAAGATGAGGCGCTTGGATTCTGGGAAGGGGACGGCCAGCCCTTGGAGCAGGCGCTTGGCTTCGTCCAGGGGTTTCACCGTAGGGCAGCACAGAGGGAAAATTAGTCCAAAAATGGCCTCTGCTCTTAAAAGCAAGAGGAAAGCTGCCAAGTCAGTAATAGACCGTTTGCAGAGACGATTAACTCAAAGACCTCTGATCCCCCAATCACCTTTGTTATCGAATAAGAAAATTTCCAAGAGGAGGCCTCGCTCTTCACGGAAATCACAGTACAACCAAAGGTCGATTGAACCAAAGGAGCTGCCTAAAAGAAATCATTTGACCAGGAGGTGCCAGTCTTTCACTCAGGGTCTTCCACAGTCTGAGAACGACGACTCCTGTCCGTCCTCCAACCCGGCAAACAGTGATGATGAAGACTACACAATCAGTGAAGACTTTGATAGCGATAGTCAGCCCTCTGCTCCCCCACAGACCCGGAACAGGAAACGGTCTGGTCAAAGTGCTGGCAGTGTATGTAGTACGGAAAGCAAGCGAAGAAGATACTCTTTCTCAGGCATGCCCAGCAAAACGTTTTCAGAAAATGAAGATGAGGCTCTTCATCCTGTGGTTTCCATACGAAGAATTTCAGAAGAGGAGATTGAAAAATATCTGAGAAGTAGTCGTAGCACTGGCTCTTGTCTGTCAGACGTTGCGTCTGGTTCTGCTCAGTCATTCCAAGCCTCATTCGAATCGTACCTACAGCAGTTGAACTCTAAAGACAAATCAAAACCCGCGAAAGATTCTTCATTTCGTCCACAACTCTTTGAGTCTTCAGTGCACAGCAGTGGCTCTGATCAGGAAGAAGGCAATGAGAGCTCTGACCAAGCCAGTTTAGCCGACACAGAAGCAAGCACAATCAGCTATGCCACGGATGGGTCCGTGGATGTCAGAAAGGATCAGGAGAACAATGACATTTTGTATGCTATGACAAAAAGGCGTTGTAGTGTTAATCTAGGGCAAAAGCTTGACATGAGCACCATCCAAACACTTGCAGACAGCTCAGGTGTCAAAACTTCTTTTTCAATTGCCAGTGATTATGAAAACGCCTCGCATTTTCCGCCCAACTTGCCTACTTGCGCCGTTCTTCTCGAAAGAACAAGGTTGGCTGACAAACTTCTTCACTCAACTAAAGAAGGAGTGAGTCTTCAAGCTATTTCTGAAGAATCAAAGGAAGACGCAGCAGACGGATGTGAGGACGAAGAGTCTCCAGGGGTCGGCCAATGTGAAAATGAGGGAAAAACTTCGTCAGATTTATCCGATGTAAAAGAAGGCCTGGTGTGTGGTGTTGACGTGTCAGGAAATGAAATTGCCTCAAGTAAGGAGCAGCGTGACTCGGCTTTGAGTCCCTCTATTTCCCCTCTCAGGGAAACGATTCACAAAGATGATGAGGTGGGTCAAAGTTCATCAATTGTCACTTCCTGTGAAAAGTCATCGGCTGAATGGAATGTCCCAAGTGATTCTAAGCTTGAAGATGATGGTGACATTGTTTCATCAGTTATTGGTGCTGCTTCAAGCAATTCTAATTCACAAGGACTCTGCATCAGTGCAGACGGGCCCTCTGGTGAAGAGACTATTGCCGAGTCAAAGTCTGCGCTTGTTGGAGATTCTGAGGATGTGCCAGACGATTTGAATGACCAGGCCCTTGCCGACACATCAGCAGGTGATGACAGTCCCTTGGCCTTCTTGGATGAATCATTGCAACATCACCAGGAATCTCAAGGCATACAGGAAATATCACAAAATGTGCCTCATCATTCTGTGCAGATGGGTGAAGTCGACCCTCAAGATCATCTGAATTCATCAATTATCAATGACAAGGGTGTCCATACTGATAGAGAACTAGTCACCCAAGTTACAACTGCCGCACCTTCTGTCGATGTGCAACCACAAATCTCAATATGTACCTCTTCAAATGACGAAGATTTAAATCTACACACATCAGCCAATGCTGTTTGTGGAGAAGAAGCTACTGGACTGCTGACACTGCCAGCTGTCAGTGAGATGTCAGACAGCATTCGCTCAAACGAACCTGTCGCAGAACAAGAAACTTCAAACAAAGAGATTTCAGAAAGTCAAACAATAGAAAATTCAATTGGAGAAGAATGTCTGTTACAAAAATTGCAAAATAATTGTTCTAGTCAAAAGGATTCTGCAAGTCAGGAGTTAGGAAATATTAGTTTTGATGACAAGGCTTCTGAGAAAAGTTCAGGTGGAGAAACAGATTGTAATGTTGAGCCGTGTCAGTCAGCTCCAGAAGATGCAAAAGAAAACAGTGCTCTTGAAAATGTGACATCATCTGTCATTAAAGATTTTAGACACGCATTTTCCGAGCAGTGTCCTGTTGAAAGTATTCTTAACATGGATGAATCTGCCCCTGACCAACATGAAAATATTGTTGAAGATAATCAAGTGGGTAGTAGAGAATTGCCTCACGCTTTCCAAAGGAGTGTGGAGCCAGAACTCCCAAATGAGGATGGTCAAATCAATGAATTTGAACGGAGAGACAACAACATAACTGATTCTTGCAAACCTGATGATGACAGCAGTCAGGTGAAAGACAGCGAAGAAAGAGACAGAAAAACTGGAAACTCTGAACCCTGCAAGGAAAATGGTGGTAGTCAAATGAATGAAGATGAAAGGATAGAAGAAGCAAGTGATGGCATTGAACTCCACAAAGGAGACAGCCAGATAGACAATGATGAAACAGAGGAAGAGGCAACTGGTGGTGTTGAACTGAGTGAAGAAAGTCTTGTGGACACTGTTGAAGAAATTGAGAAAATAAGTGGTGACTTTGAAGTTGACAGGAAAGATGATCAAATACCAAAAAATGAAACAACTGCGGAATCGTCAGGTAATACATGTATTGAGGTCACCAATGAAGAACATCAAAGAAGGAAAGATATGAGGATTGAAGAAACAAAAGGAAGTGAAGAAATCCACAATGTAGGCAGTCAAATGAATAAAGGTGAAATGATTGTGGAAGCGTCTAGCAATGTTGAACACCACAATGAAGACAGTCATATAAATGAGGATGAAATGGTACATGAAGAAAATGAAGATGAAATGGTACATGGAGACAATTTGATAAATGAAGATTCTGGAGAAGAATTAGTTTGTGGTGTTGAACTTCACAATCAAAACAGTCAAATAAGTAAAGATATCACTGTAGACACAACTCACAATGATGAAGAAAGTCAAATAAATACAGTTGAAATGTTAGAAAATACGACCGACATTGTTGAATTCAACAGAAAAGACGATGAAAGAACAAAATATGAAATGACAGAACAAACAACTTATGATGCTGAACTTCACAATGAAGATAGTCAAATGAAAAAAGAGGAATTGGTTTCAGAAACAACCTGCTTCGTTGAGTTTGACAAAGAAGACAATGACGATGGTCAGCGATCAGTGGATGAAAGGATAGCAGAGACAAGTGGAAGTGTTACACTTCAAATTCAAAGTGAAGATGGTCGAGAAAAGGTGATGGAAGACATAATTTGTGATGAGGCAGTGAACAATGAAGACGGTAATAAAAGTAAAGAAGAAACAGCTGATAGCTTTGAATTCAAGAATGATAAAAGTGACTGCCAAATTGATGGTGATGAGGAGAAAAAAGAAATTGACAGAGAAGAGAGCCACGTTTCTGAAACTAGAACCTGTGCAGTGGAGAGTGAAACTGGGATCAACCCGCAGACACCAGACAATTTAGAATCGGATTTATCAACACAGGCAGTTTCATCGGATCCATCTTCCAAAGGACTCAGAATGGCCTTAGCCGACCACAGCACCACGGAGGTCAAAGGTGATGCAAAAAGTGAAACACAAGATTTGTTAGCTTTTCCTTTGACTAGCGGACAAAATCACTACAAGGCCACCGCTGACATTTGCTGTGAAAACATGCAAGATAAGTCAAGCACTGATGAAGATAATTATACTGTGGCAAATGAAACTGATAATGTGACATCTGATGCTGGAGGTAAATGCAGTGAACCCAGCAAACTTCCAACGTTTTTCTCCCTGAATGAATCTCAGTCCGAATCAGTTAATATTTCCCATGCACAGGCATCATGTTCATCACATTCTGAAACGCCATGTTCTGAAAACCTAACAGCGCCTATTGAAGAAGACTTGAGTGATAATGGTGGATTAGCTAAAGATGACTTAACGCCCCCTACCAACCAATTTGAGATGGACACTCCTGGTCTCTTTCAGCAGGGCTTGGAAGAGAACAACATAGATGACACATCACACGCTCAAACTTTAGAGGACTCGCACTTGGAACAGCCAGTCACCAACAATTTCATATCCAGCCTTGAAGATGAAATTTTGCATCCGGCAGAAGTGATTCATAATGAAGACAAAGTGGAAAATGAGCTTAACAAAGAAGTCGGAACTGCTGGTGCAATGGATTTCAAAGAAGAAAGCAGCAAGGAGAATTTAAGTTGTGCTCATGACATAATCGCAGACATACACAATGATGGTGGCAACGGTAACAATGAAGGTTGTGAAATTTTCCAGGGCACTTCTGACAAGCCAGGCGCTCCTCCAGTGGAAGATATATTTGTGACGCCTTCACCCATTTCTTCACAGCATGGATCAGGTGCAATGCTAGGCTCTCAAACAGAGCTCTCAACAACCACAGAGGATCTTTCTGGAAGACTTGAAGACATTGACCTTTTGCCTGACAAATACGAAATGGTGCATACGTCCACATACCCTCAAACAACGCCACAAGTATTGACAGCGTCCCCAGATGCTGATGATGATTGCCAACGTCTAGAAGGGCCACCCAATGAAGAGTTTCTCTGTCAAAGTGAAAACACCTTAGTGGGTTCAGATTTGCCGGGAGCATCAACAGAGATTCAACTTGACAATGGCAAGGAAGTGGAGAAACCAGTTGAGGAAGAAAATTCGAGGCACGATGAAGTTCCTCATAGAATCGAATGGGATTGTAAAATGTTGCCTGTAGCTAAGACGGAGAGAAAGCAAAAGGATATCATAGAATTTGAAAATAACATTGTCACAGAAAAGACTCTGTTGCCTACACAAGACACATTTCCAGCTTCTCCAGAATCGCAAGATATGTCGGAACCAAATTCGTCAGAAGAAAATTTGGAATTTTACCAAGAGGAGAGCGGGAACAAAGACTGTGACGTGCTTGCAGACAACGAGTCAAGTGAGTGTAATCCACTGAGGAAGGACAGTGGTCAAGATATGTCATCAACTCATACAGGCCATCTTTCTGTTGAAACTGATAAGGATTTGATTTTCAAAGTCATGCAAGATGTTGTGAAAGAAGAGGAAGAAATTAGCCCATTGATACCAGACAGACAGCAGGAGTCTGAGAATGAAAATAAAGTAAACACTGAAACTGAGTTGAAAGAAAATTTGGATTTGAGAGGGGATAAAAAGTGTGCGAAGGATGATCAAGGCGATTTATCGGCATCTAAGGATCATGATGAAGATGACCTTAGTGACTATGACCTTGTCATTGAAGAAGATTCATCCTATAATAAAAACGTTTTTAGTCAAGCTCTTATGCAAAAGCCCTCAAAAAATGACAGCAAAGGTGGGAAAGATGGTTCTGCATCCTCTAATCTGGAAGACATTTCACCATTAAAACAGCATTTTCGAAAATTTTCTTGTGGATTGAAATCCCTTAAAGACAGGCTTGGGACCCATCGGTTTCAGTGGGATGATTTTGAAGAGGAGTTTTCTTCTAAAGGGAATAAGGAACTGACAGCTGAAAATGCTCGTCTAATAGAGAGAAAGCAAAATGCTTTAAAAGCAAAGTCAGAATTAACTCCCTTCATGTGGGACTTGGAGGATAGTCCCGAGAAACAAGAGCAGTCCCTTGAGGACCGGAAAATCGGGAATTCAGACATTTGTAGGTCACTCAGTTTTGAAAGTGTGGCGGCAAAGACTGCAAGTAATGCTTCCCGTAATGCTGCCCAGAAACCCTGGAAAAGGGGCCGAAAGGGTCTCAAAGGTGATATTTCTGAAGGTGGTGGAAAGCAGACGTCACGAAAACGCCCAGCAGCTCCCCTCAAAGACAAACTCAACTCCAAAATCAGTAAGCTTTCCAAAGATGTTTCCTCGGTGACGCCATCTGCAGTCGCCCAGGTCACTCGCAACGGTGCCAGGAAGAGACACAAGAGCAATGAATCTCCTCAAATGAAGATCAGACCCACAGAAGAAGGCCCACCTTTACCAGGCTCTGTAATGTCAGCCAGTAATGTCATTGTGGACGAGGAGATCTCATTCAACACAAAGTCCTATTCTCCCATTCCTCCACCAGACTTGCCAGCAACCAAAGCCACGAATTTGAAGCAAACTCCAATTGAAACCCCAAAAAGAGGTCGCAGGAGGTCCAAAAAGGTGAAGCTGTCCGATGATTTCATTACATTCTCCGTTTCAAAAGAAGACGAAAAAAATGAAAAAGTGAAAAAAGTAAGTTACCAAAATGCAGCAACCACTGTGAACGTCTCCTGTAAGCGACAAGAGAGAACCAGCACTCCGTCCTCTGAAGCGAAAAGGTGTAAGCTCTCGATTCAGAACAAATCTATTGACCCTTTAAGTCCCAAGTTGAAAAAGGCAGGTTTGATAAGGGTTGCAAAACATCCCCATTCATCTAATACATCTTCCCACAACAATTCTCTTCCATTCACCCGTTCATCAGAGGCAGCCTTAAAAGCATTCAACCAGAAAAGCCTACGTAATCGTGAAGTTGAGCCAACTGAAGGACAGGCGCCTTTAGGAAGTCCTAAGACCCCTTCTAAGAAAAGGTCGCAAGAAAATGTGAAACACATTAAAACCTCTTTCTCCCCTACCTCAGTATCCCCATCAGGACGCATCATTACAGTCACAGATCAAGTTGTAAGCAATAGCAATCATTTGTCTCGGAAGTCCAACACACATTCAGCCATCGTCAGCAGCAGCAGTAGAAGCGAGCAGCCCACCACTGCTGTGGTCAAACGCAGGACGCCCAGCCTCCCAAGAAAGAGCGGCAAAGAGATATTCGGCTCCGCCGCCAAAAGGGGCGTGAATGTAAATAAACAGTCAACTCCCAGCACAACTGTTTACCGAGTCGACCCCTTGCCCAAAGAGGTTTCCGCCAAAAGCTTGGCCAACGCTTCCAAAATTCCCAGTGCTGTCCACACTGCCTTGCCCCCGGGCACAACGAGCCTGAACCCCAAGAAAAGGGCCAAGACCAAGTGGAAGATTGATAAGGAAATGAAGCCCTCCAAAGTCAAACCAAAGCAGCTGCGATCACAAATTTCATTCAGGAAAACGTGAAGCTCTCTTGAAAAACAAAACTTTCATTTCGTTGTTCATGTTCATGGATTTCATTCACTAGTTCCCTCAAACACTCGTCGAATTCGATCTGGATACACTGCTGTTTCATGTGAGCTCACTTGTTGAAGATTTTTGAAATTTAGTCTCTGCTCTAGTTGCACTGTTCACTCCAAATCTCATCTTGACTCTGCGCAATTGTGTGAGGTTTATGAGTGGTGCTGGCGGATGTTTGAATGTGTATGAGATTGAGATTGCTTTTTAATGCTTGCGTTTTGTCTTGTTATCTGTCACATTTCAGGGTTTTGAGTCTCAATTACTTTTACCTTTATGGAAATGTGAACAATATTGTCCAATATTTATAAGATTAGGATAAAAAATTGGAAAGATACTCGTGACTGCCACACGTATGTAAATCATGTTGTGTTTTTTCATGTTGAAAATTTAATTTGATATCATTTGTCCTTGAAAATGAAGTTTAAATTACATAAATTTGTTGTTTTTTTAAGTGCAAATTATTTACTTACATATTAATATCATAGAGAAAAATATTATTCAGTTTAATGTCTGATCTGTTCTTCTCGTTATAATACATATTTATAGGCCTACTTGTCTTGTCTGTTAAAAATAAATGTCACGCTTTTATCAGTGTATGACATAAATACTTACTCATGGCCCGATGATGGTAAAGCTTGGGCTTGATAGAATTAGGTAGCAAGACATTTCAAAAGAACGCCAAAGTTTGGAGTGGGTCAGTGCGTGCCATAATTAATTCATTTGTTTGTTTTTTTTATAATATTGTAATTGTAATAATTCTAGTTGAAACTGTTCTAAGGACATGGTGACTCCTTGTTATGTTGAGTTATGTTTGCTCAATCACATTATCATTCATTTTTGTCAAAAATAAAAACACATCTTTTTAATTAATTAGACATTATATTATGTAAAAATGATTATCATTTTTGTATGTGTACACAGAGAGAAATGGAAGAAATATGAAATCAAAATTTTTTTTTTTTTTCATTTGCATTGCATGTTGTCATAATTCATTCATTATTGTACATAATTTATAATAAAGATTTTGTCATACAGAGAAAAATGACGGGCATTATTTACCTTTTTTCAGCCATTGTAACAAGAAATGACAATTCTTTGTGTATGTATGTGTATATATTATAACATGTAATTGTCATTTATCTTAGGCCAGTTATACCTTAACTCTTTCACAGACGTAAGCAGATGTATCAGCATGGCTAAAGGCTAAACTTTTTGACTAAATACAACATTCATATATACAGTCAAATACGCTTGTAGCGATGTCCTTGGGGACCAGAAAAGAAGATCGCTATATCAGAAGTTCACAACAGCCGTTTGAAGGGTATGTGTTACATTGGTACCTGTTCCAGGGAAAAGGGTCGCTACATCCAAAAATCACTACAAGCGACTTCGCTACAAGTGGAGTCGACTGTATATATACATGTGTACATTAATGTGAATGTGAGCATGCCTTAAACTTAAATCTTTGACAACAATTTGCCTTTGTTTATAGAGAGGAATAGGCCTACATGTACACATGATTTTTTCTGATACATGGGTAAATTGTAGTGAAAGAGTTAAATTTGTTCATCCTGGTACATTGGCTTATGGCAGTGAAAGAGTTAAATACCACTACTGGTACCTTTAAGTCCTTAGCATTTTATTTGTACTACAAATGTACTACTACTACTAATGATAATGATGACAACGACAATGCCGAAAATTATTACAGTGCAACACGCGTTCCTCAAACACACATTCGTCCAACTCACGGATTCCTCGAACAAATTGAAATGTCCCAAATATTTTCCTCTATTTTCTATACATTTTTTTTCACGCATTAGTCGAACTCGTTCACGGATTCCTCGAACTATTTGCCTGCTGCTAAAGCTGTGCGAGCAATT
>JBCHJU010250832.1:3914-15312 GCA_039654505.1 Plocamopherus imperialis
GGGGGAGTTTTTTTCTCTTTTTTGTGTGTAATTGTTTGTTGTTGTTTTTTCTTTATTAATGCCAACAAAATAAAATCAGAGGTAGCCTACTGATGGAAGTGATAGCGGGTCGATAACATGGCCCCTTATACTCAACAAAGGGGAATCTCATTGGTCAGCTAATCAAGTCTTTCATAAGCGTAGTCAGAAAGAAAAGCGTTTTCATTGGTTTAGAGTACAGGATTCATTGGTTGGAAAGCAAGCTTTTTCATTTGACAAGAATATCATCTCTTCTGTCAATTTCTTGCTGTTGATAACCACCGTATCGATGTCGTTATACAGAATTTTTACTAAGATTATGTCGCAATAGTGAGGTTTTTATTACTAATGATATATAAGGAAAAAATCAGGACCTGGGCGCCATGTCGATATACAGAGAATGTCGTTAAATCGAATGTTGTTATAGAGATGTTGCACTGTAATTACAGGCAAAAAACTTGGGGATATTTTCCAAAATTTTTGTTGCAATTTCATATGGCTACTCATATAGCCAATCAATACTATTAATAAAATAACATTTCAATAGAAGTGGCATTTAGAAAAAAGAGACTGTCATATCTGTGAAAAATTTACATGGATGTTCAATTTACCCATTTTGAAAAGATGAACACATGTATATCACACCCGCGTTGGAGAAAGACCAATACATATATATACATGAAGACACCTCTTAAAACTTTTAACTTGAAACATTAAGTTAAAATATGTAAATGGTTCAATGATTTATTAGACTGTGTACAGAGAGCTGTAGGCTTTATAATAAATTGTTGTCAGAATATGACCAAGATGCAGTTTAAGCAAGTTTAATGTGAAAAATTTGTTATGTCAAAAATGGCCATGTGACTCTTTTCAGATTTTGTAAGGGCGATGACTTTTGATTCATCAGGAGTGAACTTCAGCTGCTGCAGCTCCGTTCCTAAAGATGCTGAAAATATACACTCTCCTGTTTTGGGTATCCACAGCTTGAGAAGGCCACTGGTACACGTAGAAGCCAACAGCTGGCTAGAGGGTGTAAAAGCTATCAGATTGACCTGAAACCAAAAACCAGTCACGCAATAAAAAAAAAAAATGCTCAAAATCATCTATCCACTGAAAGCACTCTCTATTCCAACCAGAATAATTAAACAACTGTAAAGCATCTTGATGGTCTCTTTCTGTACTAAATCATATTATGAAAGAAATTATTTGTTTGCAATTGATATTAAATTGTAAGATAATAATGATATTATGTTTTAAGAAACACGAGTGAAGCTGAGAGACCAGCCCAGCAATTGTAAGATAATTAATGAATTTCTTATTTTTTATTAAATATGAAATATATATATGTTACAAATTGTAAGGCTAAAGAAAATAGAATGATCAGTAAAGATCTCTACATAAATTAGTTCATTTCATTTTGTTTTCAAGCTAGTGTTGGATTGGAAGATTTGCTTGAAGTTTTGAAACATTATTTCATGCATGGCAAATTTTAATGTATTTCAGAAAAATTATTATCTTAGAGCACGTGAAAAATGAAAATAAATGAACAAAATTATATTAACTTAAAAATAAATCATTTACTTTTCATGTTAATGATTAAAAGTAAAATCTTATACAAAATGACTCACAGGGGAAGGATGTTTTGATGAAGGCGCTCGCATTTCTACCGGCATTCCTGTCTCTGCGTCATAAACGAAGACATAGCCATCTTGAGATCCCACGGCAACATGATGGCTATCATTGGCCATACAGATAACATCGTTATCGCCGGCACACTGTTGGCCGAGCCAGTCTGGTCGATACATTGTAGTTTTGCGAGTCACTTTGCTCAGTGACTGGCCACATCTTCCTGTTGGGATATCCCAATAAATTACCCATCTTCTGGTGGACAGCATCATTTGATTCCCCCTGTAAGGCTCCATAGTAACTCCTAAATGAGGAATTTTAGATAGACTATGAAAAGCATATAAGGCTGAGCCTTTCCCTTGAGACAAATCAATGGCCACAAATCTGTATGGATGGTTTTGATGGGGAAAATCGCCTGATTTCCACATTTTCGCAATGGCTTGAAAATCCTCCTCCGTATTTTTCATCATGAAAACTGCATATCTCTCAGATGGTGTCAGGGAAACCTCTGCCCCTAAACACTTGAAGCTAATGTTGATTGCACATTTTTTACTGCTGGAATTTGACTTCAGGTCATATATGTACAATACAGGCTTTGAATCTGATGTAAGCAGAATAAGTTTGCTCCTGTCATTGGTCATTGTTATGCACATGACGTTTTCAGGCAAGTCATTACAGATTATTTTTTTATCCTGATAAGAGAACACAACAACCTTCTTTGATTCTTTGTCAAATGCAACCACTTTATGGTTTTTAGCCATTTTAAGAGAGGAAGCCTTGATGCCAATGCCAAACTTATATAGCAAAGCAAATGAGTCAGAAGACCACACTTTGCATTCTTTCTGATTCCCAGCAGTAATTATTTCCTTGCTGTTATCAGAAATAAGAAAACTCAGTACATTTTCCTCTAATTTTAGATGTTCTTCTTCTTTCCCAACATCATCACCATCTCCTGCACTAGATTTTTCAATGCAGAAAAATTCCTCTGTATTCCAAATTTTGGCTTTATTGTCTGTCAAAAGTAAAATCTGATCTTGGAAATTTGTCATGGTAGAAACAGTGCTATAACTCCAGTTGCGTGTCAACAACTTTACCATGTCCATGTTGAATAAGGTAATATTTCCTTGCTCATCATATATCAACAATGACTCTTCTTCCCAGTTTACCGACCAGGCTGAAATAGCCTTGTCATGGTTCAAGGTATTAATGAACTTGGCATTGGAAAAATTCATCAACATCAATTTGTTGAGTCCAATAAGAAATAGTCCTTGTGAGTCAGACGGACAGATTTTCATGCTGCCTATCTCTTCTTTAACATCAATTTGTTCTTCCATAAAAGTTTTCATATTGCACAAAATTATCAAGTTTTTAGATTTACTTTCATCTCGACCAAAGCAAACGTGATAATTCTCATCATATGTCAGAGCAGAGTCATCAACTTTAATTGTAACACCAGTCATTAAAGAAAATTTGTTCTTGGCATCTGGGGAACCCACCCAAATCTGGATGATGCTCTCAGGCAGTGCAATTCCGTCATTGTAGGCTTTCCCAACAATAACAAGTGTTGAATTATGACAAATATGGACATTTGAGATACTGGGCACCTCTTTCAAGTTCAAATAGAGAACATTTTTAAAATCATTGCTCCCAACAACAGAAATTTTGTCATGAACTGACACAACCAATAATTTGCTGTCATACGATCCAGCAATGCAGCAATGGCCTCTTGAAATGTGACTGGACAGCATTTTCATTGATGAGGAGAAAATTTCATCTAGCGAAACCTTTGAGATAGTCCCTTTTGGAACAGATACTTTGACTAACATCATTTCAGATTCGGACAAGTAGAATATCATTTTGCCATCTGAACTGAGAAATGGTTTTGAGTTCATATTCTCACAAGCATACTTCATAATATCTAAAGTCTTAAGATCCAAGCAGGTCAAAGATCTGTTATTCTCTAAATCCACGTCTTCTTGGCTGGAAACTTCAACCCAGTCATCCGTCAGAAGAATCGTCTCATTGCATTGTGCAAATAAATGAAAGATATTGTCATACACCTTTTCTGGCTCTCCTGACCGTTTTGCCAAACAAGCAAAGGAAGGAATCAACATGGTCTTGGACTGCCCCATCAAATAGTCCTTTGCCTGACTTTTCAAATTCTTTAGATTCACATCTTCTGGGCTAGCATTGATATAGGCTAAAACTTTGAAAGCAAGCAAAACAGTGTCAGATAAAGAATTTTTGCAAATTGACACAAACTTGAGAAGAGTTTTAATTTCTCGGCTTTGGCTTATTTTGAAAAATTCTTGGAGTTCTGCCAACAACTTTTCTGCCCCTATGGAAGCTATCTTTGCTTGTAGAAAGTTCATATTGCAGTAAGATGCGCTAATTGCAACATTTCTGTCAATGTTTTTGAAGCAGTTTTTCAAATGGTAAGACATACACTCCAGTTTCCGCATATTTTTGGGTGTTGTTGGTTGAGGGGTAGTATATCTATCTGCATTTTCAATCTTCAGATTTTTTCTTTGTGTAAGTACAATATCTCTTTTGATCCCTTTTTCTGAGGCATACATCTGAAATAAAACCATGTGTAGATTTTGGCCCATGTCAGCTTGCACATATCTTTCATTAGCTGCCTCAATAAATTGTCTATGGTACCAAAACAATGTTGTCACACCCTGGGACTGCCTTTCCACAAGGTATTCCTTGATATCATACCGAATTCTAGCCCATAAGACGGGAGGAACACGAATCATCCCTGGCACAGGTGGATCATGGTACCTGTAAATTTCAATGAGTGCTTCATCTACACAGGAAATAGCATCTTCAAGTTCAATCTCACTCAACCCATTCAGACCAACAGTGATCAGACCTAAAGCTGCTTGTACAATCTTGCTACCAAATTTCACTTCAAGTTGTTCAAATAATATGTTAATAGCACTTTTCACAGATACTGGCAACTGAAGTGAGGACACCTTGTCCCATGATTTCCAGCATATAGCTTGATCCATTAATAGTTTAAGGTACAATGGGCTGGCTGCCTTTTTGAAAGTTTTTAGCAATAATTTCATTTGATCATCAGTAACACAACGGTCTTTTGTTGCAAAATATCTCTTGACAATTTCGTGACTGGTATCATCTGACAGAAGAGGAACTTCAAAAAAATTTCCCGGATCTGTGAGGGCAGACTGTAAGTTTTTCAGAATGCCGTGCTCCTTTGGAAGAGTCGAAATGACAATTTTGACATTGTTGGGCAGTGTTTGAGGGAGCCATTTGACTTCATATGCATCAAATTCAGGTCCAAGTTGGTCAAGAGAATCTAAAAATATAATGACAGGCATTTTCAGGGAAGTAGATACAGTTCTAAGAAATCGGGGTAAATAGCGCTGGAGACTTTTCATTGTCTTGTAGCCCTGAGGTTCCATGATGGTATCTGTGACATCAGCCAGCTGTCCACAAACGCTGTACAGAACAGAGTAGATATTGGTAGAGTTGGGAGATGTCCCCAGGAATCGTATCACACTGGTAAATTCACCTGGCAACCAGGAGCCCAGACTTTCCATAGCCATTGCCATGATGGAGGTTTTGCCTGCCCCTGACTGGGCATGAATGACATACGGTTTTCGATTTGACAAGTCAAGGACGTAAGATTTAATTTTCTCTAAACTTTCTTTCTGTCCACAAAATGCTTGGCACTTCATCTTACAAAAATGAGCATGATGGAGGCTTTCTGCATATGGAGAGTAATATTCCCTTTGGCGAATGAGAGATGAACTTACTTGAATGTCTTGGTCAATTAAGATTTTAACACTGGAGATGAAGTCTGAACAAAATTTCAAAATATACTGTTTATGACTTTCAATTGATTCAGGATTAAGTCCCCCTGCTGCCCATAAAACTTCATAGGTTTTAATTTTATCTTCCTCCAGGATATTTGAAAGATCACTCTTCAAGGATTGTAGTAGTTTTTCCACTTCATGGTCTATTTGGATCTAAATGAAAGGAAAGAAAACAAGAAAACGTACAAAACAGTGCCCATCCAAATTGAGAAACTTACGTTTTTTAGGAAGGACATAAACAAAACAGGAATAAAAATCTTCATTTTACAACATTTTTTTTTTTTTGAATTGTGTGATACTTCCCTATCTCACCTCAAGAGACAAGAAAGTAGACAGCTCCCTTAGCGATTGTGAGGTCCTGGGTTCAAATCTTGTTGGGAGCAGTGTGATGTTGAGTCATTGGAAAAGGCTCTACACACAAATTCTCTCACCACACTCATTTGTAAAAAGAGTATCTAGCCATTTACAGAGTTGTCCCTGTCCAATATTGCACTATCACCAAACAGGTAGCCTGTCTCGTCCTTCAGGTGTGTTCCTGTTGGTGGGAGACTTCTTGTAAAGTGCTTTGAACACATTAAGGGGTTATTGTGCATTAAAAGCTCTCCTTTCTCTTACTCCTATTTTGAATTTTTGTGGCTCATTTGGGATAATATTTCAATGCCAATTATTTTTTTACTTTCAGTATCTGAAGATACTATACATCTGAGAATATGTCTCAAAGTTCATATCCCCTCTGTTCACCAAAGCCTTTTTTTTTTCATTCTTTAAAATACCTTTCCATCGACTGAAAGTGTTTCTTTATGTCTGCTTGCCAAGGTGTCATTCAAGGAAGGTCCTTCTAAGCCTTGAAGTTCTCTCAGAAAACCAAGAGCATGTTTACCAGGAAGAATTCCTTTTCTTGCTTCATGTTCAGTAACTTCAATCAAAGAAAAAGATTACATTTTTGCATAAGTTAATTTTGCACTGAAGACTTGGATACAAATGTTCAATTCATGAAAAAAAAAAAAGAAAGAAAGAAGAAATCTCCCTTGCAACATTAATCTGAAACATTAATTGCTAAATTTTCTGACAAACATCAAGTCTATTTGCTATATTTAATAATCAACAGTAGATTTCTTCACTGTAATAAGTGAACCTAATAAATTTATTTCATTTTTTATCTTCCTTCCCAGATGTAGCATCCCTCACAGTTGTCTGATACAAGCTCATGTAGAATGCTGTTCTTCCAATTTAAAGATATATAAATTAAAAGAATGCAGTTTGCAGAGACAATTGGCAGTTTCTACCTGACATAACATAGAAATGGGCACGATCCTGAGAAAGCAAATTCTTATCAGCACATGACAAAGCTGCTTTGTGGATGGCTTCAATTAGCTGCCGCTCTATTTGATTCCAAGCCATGACATCTGCCTCTCTCTTCTTTTCATCGCCAGGTTTTTCATTCAGAAAATTTGGAAGCCTGCTTGTGATTGGCTGTTGAGGAGGAAAAAGAGAATGGGAAATCAGCACGAAATAAAAAAGCACAATGACAAAAGAAATATAGCTACTCAATTCATTGTATTACAACAATATTGATACAGAATTAATGAAGTATGAATCTTTGAAATTAAGATGTATTCAACATCTCTTTCACCTGGCTTCAATATTACACAATTCAATAAAAAGCTATTAATTAGTTGAATACATGTTACCTAATATTTGAATCAGTTTTCTGCTCATACATTGTCATTTTTTTTTATTATTATTTGTAAAGGATAGATATCTAAATGTTAAGTATATCATGGTTCTTTTGTGCAAATTCTCTTCAACTCAGTAGTAAAAGTTTCAGTCCCTTTCATGCATTTTATACTACATGCATTTGTAACAAGAAATGTGTAAAGCAGAACAGAAATAGGTCTACATTGTGATAAAAAAGTATTGGGTCTTCTATTAAAGTCTCCATTTTTAACTTATACTTCTAAGGGAGATCCTATTCACAAGTCATCAGCTTCATTTATTTGAGGTAAATCAAAGAAAAACTTCTACTACCGGTATTTATTGTTTGTTTCATAAGAAGTCATGTGCAATATATTTTGAAGTAAAAAAGAAGGGATGTCTATAGCAGCTGACAGACATGTATACACAATGAATAAATATATCTATTAAATATTTCAAATCGAAATGAGTTGAATTCACATAGATTCTACTACCGGTACATGTAATAATGCCGCTTGAAATGAAATAAAAATAATTATTGTTTTTACCTGGAGGCTGTAAACTGGTGGGACTGCATTGTCATCCCTCAAATACCAGTCGTCCATAATAGCAGCTCCTTCTGCACCAAGGCTTGCAGCTTCTTTTGACAGCAGGTCATACTCCTCTGTAGAAATTTCAAATGGCAAGGGACAAAACCCATAGCGGTTTCCAATTAAAGTCTGTAGGATGATAAAGCAATGTATTTTGTCACTCATTCAAATAGCTCAGAACATTCCATACAGCTATGGCTTTGTTTTTTGTTCTTTTGGTTTTTCCTGGTTTTCATTATATTATTTTCTTCTTTTCTTTTGTTTCCTATTATTCTTAACCTTTCTGTTTTAGAGTGATACATAAAATGTTATGTAAAGATAATCAATTTTAATGAATGTTAAAGATTAATATGATTTTTCGAAAGATTCAAACATGTCATACTTCTTAGCAAATTCATAATAAAGTGAAAGCCAGTTTGAGATGGGGGAGGACATTTTTCATTTTAATTAAAAAATAATACATCTACACGTTTGATTGATAATAATGAAATTGTTATAAATGGGTGACTCACAATACAGCTTGGACCCAGAGAAATTTTTTGACAATTTTCTAATTCCAAAAGACATATTTTAGTAGTCACATGACTGTTTGTTGCTTCAGATGTTAGGCCCCAGCGAAGATCAACAACCTGTTTGAAACCAAGAATAAAGATGAAAATAAAATAGAGAGGCAGTTAGCTATAACAATGATGAAGGCGTCTTATATCTCTGTATTCAAATAAACAAGATGACAATATTTGTCCTTTGCAGTCAATGATATTTGGTTGAAGAATGTCTGCAATGAGTTCAAATGTGGCTCATGGGGGCAATACTGGCAAGGAACCCTCTCAAGCATAATGGGCAGAAGTGGGTAAGGGCTGCGTTGTTGGTGCTGATGGCTCTGGCTTTTCACATCTGATATTGCTGCTCTGCATTCTTAAGACAACACTCTTCTGTTCTTTTGACACCTGTTGTGAGGGCCTTGTGTCAGGAGGAATGGTCAGCATCAAGCATCTCCCACGACTACGTGTGAATGGTGAAAAAGTCCTCGAGTGAATTCACTGTGCAACAGCTGTTTCAGAATGCGGTCACAGGCCCATTCTTGTAAAAAGTAGTCAATGTTTCAAGGCATTTGCAGTAATAGACTATTCAAGTCTTTTACATTTCATAGATAAATATCAGGATCTGACATGAGAGAGAGACATGGTCTGGCCATCTTAGATGGGCCCTATGCATTTACATGACACAATGAGCTAGAGCTAAACTGTCAAAGCTCTTAAAATTGTTAAAAATTACTCATTCATCTTCCTTTGACTTGAACATGCTTGAGACAAATTCTTCAAGTGCTGACGTTATCAACACATTTGATGCATGTGAAATAGTTTTTTGCTCTTATTCCCTAACTTTTTTGCTTTTCTATCTTTGTTAAGCATTGGTTGTTACTTTTGGTCATTGGTTGTTTAGAAAGGAGGGGGGAAAGTCTCTGTATTTATCATTTTGTTGGAAGCTTTTCTTTTTGTTTTGGGTTTCTTCTTGGTTTGAGGACAGTTTTTTGTTTTGTTTCAGGTTTTTTTTTAACTGGAGGAGGGGGATGGTGGATTATTTCTTTTAAAATTCCTATGATTAAACATTATGTAAATACCTAAATAAAATGAGTGGGATGAATGTGTCAACATTTCTAAAAATTAAGATTTGGGTTTGTTAGACGGAATAGGGGTTTTCATCTTTTCCTCCAGTATGGCCTGCATTTTATAGTTATAGCAAAGAATAATTGTTAGATCTTTGTATGATATTAACATTATTAAATGAAAAGAATGATATCTTACCTGAAAGCTCAGACCTTGTTCTGCACAATAATCACGAAGCACTGGGTATGCTTCCCTCGCTAAGGCATTCCTTTCAGCCCTCATGTCTGTAAAGAGAGAAAACATTGAATGCAGCAATTGAATTTGTTATCATTCCTCTTTGACTTCAAGTGATTCCTCAAGGAAAACATGGGGAAGGAAAATATGGATTCAATTCTCAAGAGAAAGACCATCCCTCCTAAATCTCCCTGCAAAGTGATAAAAATTGGCAAAATGAAGAGGAACCAAGTTGGGACCATGGTGGCTCAATGGTACAACGTGAGACCTTAGGCCATGGGATTGTGGGTTCAATTCCTGCCAGAGACCATTGAGGGTATTTTTTTTTCCTTAAGCAAGATAATTTACTCCAATCGCTTCATTCTATCCAGATTTTCAATGGATATCTAGTAATAAAAATGGTATTTTTGCCATATATGGGCTGCAGTTTACTGTATCAGAGAGCATACATGTAGGGGAAAATGTATTGTGAAGCATTTTTAGGGTGTTACAACGGCTACAAACACTATATAAATCCAATCTTTTTTTTTATTATATAACAATAAAAAGAACCTACCAGAAAATGTTGAGCTCAGGAAAATACGAACAGTTGATCGAGGCAGAGGTGGGACATTTTTCAGATTCCCCTCCAAAATAGCATCAAATTTTTCCTCAGCATCTTTGCTGTAGCTGATCTGCTTGGCTCCTTAACAAAGAAAAAAAAAGAAATTTTTTAAAATGAAAACAGGAGTTGAAATGTAATAACCAGCTTTTACAAAAGCGTCCAAGGGGAATAGAGTCCTGAAGTATACAGAACCGACCGGGGAAATCTTTTGTGACGGGAAAAGTTTTAGTCTGACCAACGGGAGTGAAGTACCGAAGTATACGGAACCGACAAGGGAAATATTTTGTAATTGAAGAAGTGCCAATAGGCAGGCGGCTGATGGTCTGCACCAGGCTTGGTTTTTCTGTCTTGTTGGGGGCGATTCAAATAAATTAATACCGGTATTTTAACTTCATGCTCTGAGACTAAGACTATGTATGACCACCTAATTCTTAGTGGACTTAAAAAACCATTATTTGAGAACTGGATAATGAAACTATGGGAATGCGTTTTGATTGAGGCATTTTTCCCTCAAACTTAAATACTTTATACTGGGGCTCTTTCTTCACTTATTTGTGAGATGACAAACCCTTTTTTGAGACATTAGGGCAAAATTTATTTTTTTTCAGGAAATTAAATTTATTGTTAAAAAACATTTCTCAAAGTTATGAGTGTATACATAATTAAACAAACAGATATGTCAGTTGTTGAATGAAATAATAAAAAGTGAAAATACCACCAACAACCAAAAAAAAAAAAAAAAAAAAACCCTAACTGCATGATTAGATTAAATATCTCTTTTTTATATTTTCTGCCATTTAACAAAAAACATTGAACACTTCAAGGCAACATTTTCTCTTCATTTCTCTCTTTTTTTATCTACTTCAAATGGTAAGTACGAGGCTTGTCCGGAAAATAACCGGGTTTTCCCAATATCTAGAGAACTAATCATTATTTTTTAAATAAGCAAATTGCAGTTGCTTTTTGCACTAATGCACTTCCTGAACACAAATTCTGAAGTTCCTCAGGGACCGGGTGTATTTTTTATAAATAATAAGGTAATGATGGCGACCACCTTAAAGAATTGGTCAAAGTTGAAAGTCAGAGCTGTACTTCGATTTTTATATATATACAGGGAGGAGAGCAACGACAACATGTGACCTGGTGGTGACAAAAATCAGGAACCCTTCACAGTGAAACATT
>JBCHJU010251939.1:0-15309 GCA_039654505.1 Plocamopherus imperialis
TATGTTGAGAGGTGTAAAATTATTATATTTATTTAAATAAAATTAAATGTCTAGAATTCAGATCTAATGACATATCTGTCTTTTTGTTTTTTACACACTATTTTTATGCCTTTTTCTCGTTTTTAGGGAGAAAAGTTGCTGTTGATGCATCAATGTGTATTTACCAGTTTTTGATAGCTGTACGGCAAGATGGTTCACAGCTGACTAATGAAGATGGAGAGACAACAAGGTGTCACAAGAAAATCTTTCAAAATGTAGAGAAACTGTACTAGGCAACACTGAAAACGTAACTTTTCCAAGGGCAATAACTCAATGTAACAAAATTAAGTAACGAACATTTCAACTAGCAACCATTTCAAATGTCGCCCGATATGCAATGATTTTATTAGTTTTGATTAATTTTTTAATCGGATTTGTTGAGACATGGGGTAAAAGTTCTAAATGGTCATTTTTCACGGGTATGTTTTCATGATGGCGACGTGAACAATAATTGTATGTTGTTTTCAAAGTCTAGTCCTTGGGTGAAATCACGCCCCTTGGGATAATCTTCTCCGTATTATCCATAAAATTTCTTATGATTTTCTACTCTCACATTTTGACTGATAATTTTATTCGTGCTGTTGATCTCCACATTGCAACAGTCGATGTATGAAGTGTTACTGTTACATATATATTCATATTTAAGGTGTATGGTAATGAAGTGAACTTAAGTAATATATCGATCATTTCACAGCAACGATTAGCATTGATCCTGGAAAGCAACCAAAAGTCATGTTGCGTTTCTGGTGTTGTTTAGTATGGGTGGGACTTTATCAAACCTCTCATAAAATTGGATTTAAACATACTTTCTGAATAGGTTGATTGTTATAATTCTAGATTAAAACATTTTCTAGGCTATGTTCTTCTTACAAGTTATTTTTAAAATTTACTTCAATGTCAATCATTGGGGGAATGTTTTTCTTTTGTCTGTTTTCCATTTTTGTTTAAGTCTTTTTTGAACCATATAATAAATGGATCTATATCCAGTTGATGATTTCATTTAAAATTGTTTTGTTGTCTTTAGATATCTAGGTTTTTGAGCAGTGGACATATATTAGTGAGTGTTGCTAATTAATCAATATGAATAGAATTCTATCTCAGAAGTCAAAAGTTGTCATTTTGATAATAACAATAATAATAATAAATTGCCCTTGTATATTTCTCATTCGACCCCGACTATTACTTTTTTAAAACTCGGATCACTCCACATGGTTAAATGCAACTTACATGATATAATATTAATTATATTGCATATCCAGACTCATCACAAAGATTCATAATATACATTGTAGTGCCTGCACGGTACCCATATATATTATAATACATTAAAAATGAAAATTTAAAAAAAGGTATAGTGAACTTATATTATACATATATATGTTGACAAACAGAGACACATCAAAACGACAATAGGCAATAGTTTTAAACAACTTAGATTGTTTTATGATATAATTGAATAAAAACTTTTTGTTACAAAAGCTCTGATTCCGAACATGTAGTAATTGTGACAATAGACAGCATAAAAACTTAGATATATAAAAATATATATAAACATGTAGTATGAAAGTTGGATTTAAAATTTAAAGGTCATGAAACAAGGAGGGTAGGGTTGTTTGCAGTTATGTGTACAGGGAATGTAAAAGTTATTTTTGACAAAAAAGGAGGTTTTAAATGAAAAACTTTTAAAAAGTAATTCAGTGGATTTTATTTTCTTTATTGTTTAGAGAAATGAGTGCCAAGCTTTTGGGCTACAATAAGTAAAAGGACTTCTTTTCTCCATTTGTCGTAAGGTGCCTCCGAGGGACAACTTGCTTTGTTTTATCAATCAGTTTAGGATCTGAGCTAGCAATTTGGGTTGTATGGAGTGATCGTATTTGATGTATGGATGGGAAAGCTATAATAAATTGACTTTTTTTGGTGCATTACTCGCTTTATATTTTCTTCAAAAAGTTTTATTGAAATATTTTAAAGAAGAATTACTGACTTAATTGCCTTTTGCTGTCGGAGTCTTCTCTAGAAGAATTATAAGATTAAAAATTGTTGTTCCACAGTCATCTAATGGGAATGTTCTACCGCACCATTAGAATGATGGACAATGGCATCAAGCCAGTGTATGTTTTTGATGGTAAACCTCCAGAAATGAAGTCAGGAGAAGTAAGTAGACATGTAATGTTCCATGTAAAGTAAGATACGTTTTATATTTTTGTTATGAATAAACTATTATTTAGTTGCATTAAAAAAAAACTTGAGTTTGAATGGGGATGAGGATGTAATGTAGAATACGAATATTATAGTGTAAGTATAACTACAATAATTTCTTTAATCATTTCTAATTCTTTGACATTCATACAGCTCGGTCCATTTAAAACTGGGTTGAACCAAGTCCCTGGTTTTTGTGGTTTATTTTTCGTGGGGGTGGGTTCTCTGTAAGTGTCAGTAGAGGAAACGTAGGCTATCAAAGGGTTCAATTTTCATCAACCAAGATATAACAGAGATCCCGTTGCATGTCATCATGTAGCATTCTGTCTGAAATATGTCTCAACGTCCTAAGTGTTTCACCTGTCTGTGGGTTTGCTTGCCTTTATTTAAACACAAACTTTCAAACACACTTTAAATGCGTCATACATCCCATTCACTTCTTACTGGATTCATGTCTCTCTCACTGTCATGGCCTTACACTGCCGTCTCCAGCTACGCACAGTTAAAGGTTAGGCCTACTAGGGGGCAAGATTTAGGTTTGACGGGTGGGGTGTATTTAGTCCCAGGCTCACTAGCCAGGTCGCTGACTGAGACTGGTGTGTTCACTTTGCATGCCTACACACATCACTTCACATCACACTCTATTTTTCGAGTGATGAGGCATCAAGCTCTAGAAGTGCATTGTATTTCAGTATTCATATATATTCATAGTAAGATCATTCTTTTTTTTTCCCTCTTACTTCTGTAACCCTACGTATATTAGTAAACTTAAGGTGCTGCCGGTGCAATAACACTGGGAGTTTCCCTTGATAATGGATGGAACAGAACTCGTAACAGATAGGGAAAATGTACCAGTGCCATCTGTCCTGTTATTTAGCCGTTTTTGTTATCATTATTAAAGAAAGCCTCGCAAACAATTTAAGTGTCGTTATGAATATATGAAAAAACATAATTATTACAATTTTAAGTACTTCAAGATTAAAAATGTCCCCTCTTCGGTAAATTCATCAACAATGAGGAGAACTTATGATTATTATGTGTTGCACTTTTTTTTGAGTAGAGAGTGGTTTTGATGGTTCAGCCTATTCTTTTTGGAAAATTTATGTTGATTATAAATTTATTTATGTGTATGAATGTATACATAATAAGCACAACTATAATTGTAATTAAAGATTAATTTAATTTTTCTGTAGTTAGCAAAGAGAAAAGAAAGGAGAGATGAAGCCCAAAAAGAACTCGAGAAAGCGGAGGAAGCAGGTAAATTATATTAATATGTGAGAGAATATTGATTGCAGACTCTCACAAAGTAGTATTGTGAGAAACTTTGATGATTTACCAAGTAAAATACAGCTCACATGATTGATGATATTTAAAACTGTTACAATGTCAAATGACCATTCATATCAATTTGACAAGAGAGGTATATTATGTGTATACTTTAGAATCCTGTAAAACCCCCAAAACGCTAAACAAAACTCATCGAAAAAAAAAAAATTCTCATTTCTTATGTGTATCAGTTTGTAAATAAAATTCAGGCTTGTGATAATCAAATTGCCCTAGTTGTAGCTTGACTTGTAAAAGTAATCAATAAGGAATAACTTTACCATATTATTGTAAGTTATAAGGTTATTTACAAGTGATTCATTTTTGTTGAATGTTTTCTTTTGCTTTGACATCATCTAGGAGATGAAGAAAATGCAGACAAATTCAGTCGGCGTCTGGTAAAAGTTACCAAAGAGCACAAGGAAGAGTGCAAGAAATTATTGTCTTTAAGGGGAATTCCATATGTTGATGTAAGTAGCAGAGTTTTGTTTTGGTTTTGAAACTTTTTTTTTTTTTTTTTTTTTTTTGTTCAATACTCAATTGTCATTAGAATGACAAATTACAAACATATTTTTGCATGTTATTTCATTTATTCTTCATCAGTACAGAACAGAATGACATGGCAACAAAACATAAATAAAATAAAAAAAATACCAAGAAAAAAAAGTATTGTCTAACATATTGATAGAAAGTTAAAGTAACACCATGAATGTAAGCCTTAGTAGGACCAAATCACAATTATATCTTACTCTTTTTTTTTAAGGCGCCATGTGAAGCAGAAGCACAGTGTGCTGCCTTAGTTAAAGCTGGCAAAGTTTATGCTACTGGGACGGAAGATATGGATTCACTTACCTTTGGCTCTAATGTAGTTTTACGGCATTTGACTTTCAGCGAAGCCAGGTGAGTAACATTTGTATGCATTTAGAATTAAAGATGAGAGTTAGAGTGTTCTATTTAAAATAGATGCTTGCTTGATATGCCAAATGAATAATACAAAAACAAACCCAACCAAAAACAGCAAAACCCCAGAACAACAAACAATGGGTTTTACTTGTTTGTAAATCCATTTAATTTTTTTTTTTTTTCAATGGATTAAAGAATTCTTAATTTGGTACCACTTTTACTCAAAGGTATAATAAAGACCTTATCTTTTATCAATTTTGATAGGTTGATAAGTCACCTGATTTTGAAACATTCTCATATTTTTTTTTTTTATTTCTGCAGGAAAATGCCCATCAAAGAATATTACCTGAAGAGAATACTTGATGAACTGGGACTTAATCAAGATGAGGTAATATACAGTGGTTCTGTCTCCTTTTTTTTTTTTTTTTTCTTTTTTTTTTCTCTCGTATTTTATTGTTTTACAATATTATTTACAATTTCCTTCTCATTGCTGCCTTTATATGTTATACATAGTCTGCTTCTTTCTGTAAACATATAATATACTACAGATTTTCAATTTTTCACATCAAAGCTAACTTCATTGAACGGTTTTCATAGCATCTTTATCAAAAACATTGTGTTTTGCATATTTTCTATTGATTTATGCTATTTTTGACAAAAATGAGATCATTAGTGACTAGCAATAATGTCTGGTATGGATAATTTATACTGTAGACGCCGGCTAAGTGCATGCTTTGGCCAAGTGCACACTTTCCTGCCCTGACCGAATTTTCCCTATATATATAATACTATCATTAAGTGCATGGTTCCTCGATCTCACTTTGGCTAAGTGCACGCTTGCATTTCTCCACTAGAAGCTTAATGATAGTCAATAATGGACGTAGTAAAGACATTGCACGCCTTTCACGACATGAGAGACCGAGCACTGGCTGTGCGATTCTATATCGGCGCGAATGTGATCAAAGCCAATGTAACAAAGAGGACTCAAATCATGTTTCACACCATAGTGCCACAAAAGCCAAGACTCCCTTCACCCGGCTAGTTTTCCGGACGGCCATTCACATAATCGTTTGACAGTAACGTGAGACCCATGCAGATAACGTAGATCTAAAAAAAAAAAAAAAAAAAAAAAAAATTCCACTCTATTCATCCCCGAAGGGAAATTTGTCTTTTGATTGTTAACCGAAAACCGAGCGTCAGCCGCAGAGCAGTGCCGCAAACGGAGGCAATTAGTGTAAATAACCTTGCCCAAGGGATAAATCACAATGCCCCTGACAGGGTTCGAACCACCAACCTTTCGGTTGTCAGCCGAACGCACAAACGACTGCGCCACTGTGACCACTGTTTTTGAAGAAACTTAATGTCCATTACCCGACCCTCACACACAAAGTGAGTATGTGTACACAATTATGGAGTTAAATCTCCACCCTTAGGATCCATGATAACCTGCTTGATGAAGTGGTTTCAAAGGCAGGGCTCAGTGTGCGGTTTGCAACGAGACAGGACGACCCGGACCTGCATGAACTGACGGAAACAGACTGGTTGAACAAAGTAAAGTGCAACACGCGTTCGTCGAACACACATTCGTCGAACTCACCGATTCCTCGAACAAATTGCAATGTCCCAAATATTTCCCTCTATTTTCTATACATTTTTTCAAGCATTAGTCGAACTTGTTCACGGATCCCTCGAACTATTTGCTAAAGCTGAGCAAGCAATTTTCCCGACTTCACTGATTACATGTAGTTTGAAAAGCCCGCTAGGCTTATCCGATGACTAAAATAGCCCTAGGCATGTTGTTATACCGTATACAGCAGCATCAGTAGTTTGAAAAGCCCACTAGTGGTACTAATAATACTAGCTGGTGAAGAATGGTCCTCATTGTGTTGATGTATCGGTACCGTATACACCTGCATTATTCGTCTGAAAAGGCCGCTCGTACTATTCGGTGACTAAAAACACTCCATTCGATGCAGATGTTTGCATGTGATAGTGCAGGCTACCTAACGCTATACGGCGTTTGTAACACAGTAGGCCTTGGCTAGCTGTAGCCCATTTGAGTACATATAGTGTATTGCACCCTGTCGCGATATTATACTCATCTGACCGTACAAGAAAAAGAAAAAACAACAACACAAAACAAACAAAACGAATCGAATAAAAGAGAAATCATGGCAGTGGAAACATCCGTAATAGGCCATGCATGCATTGGTTTTGCTTGAGTTCAGACAGCAATGGACATAACCACAATATTATTACGTCCTAAAGGGCTCTTCCCGTGTCATAGAGTGTTTCAAGCATTGCTCGAATCACGGATTCCTCGAACTATTCCGGCTGTCCCGAGTTCGACGAATGCGTGCTGCACTGTATAGCTTAGGACTCTACAACATCAACCCGACGTTGGTTACAACAGTTAGACCTTCCCACATTGTCCATATAAAGCGACTTCAGAAAGATTTGCCTATGTATCCATACCATACATGAGGATACAGCTAATCAAGGAAACAAAGCCGCTTCAGTACGTTCAACGAAGAGATTATACGCTATTCTTTTCCAATCTATGGCAAGGAAGATGACGGCCACCTGCAAGACATTCATTTTCCAATGTATTGGCAATTAAATTTCCAAAGACTTCTAAATCACCTGTCATATTATTTTTGTCTGTCACTTTAGATTTACAATGGACATTAAAATTTTTAAATTGTATTACGACTTTTGGGCCACCCTGTACAATAATGATACCTCAACTCAATGAGGTCACATTAGAGCATATACCAATTTCCCCAAAGCCAAAAATCCAGCCCCCATAATTTACTCAATAGAGGAACTCTCAAGTCACGCCCTCCTTTGTTTCTTTGAGAGGTGGACAAGCCACCAAGAATAAAACCTAGTTAGATCAAGGTCTCATAGTCCTATATGAACTGCTAGACCAACAACCTCGGGCTTCCGACCCAAGACCTTCCTTATGTATTTTTGCCTGTGTTCAGACTAGCACGATTACTCTAACTGGATCTATCAGCCCAAACAAAGAGCTTCATCATTATAGCATAGTTTTAATATTGTTCTGTCCAATCGAGATCGTCTGGTTATATTGAAGTACTACAACCTGATAATTATAGGAAAGTAAAGTATGCTTGTTATTAACTTGTGGCCATGGAAAGTCTGTCGTATGACGTATGACATACAAGTGCAAGTCTACTACCGCCTTTTCCATCTAGATCTACCATGTGTAGATTCTACTTTAGGCCTATCTAACAGGTAAATTAAGCGTTTATTATGTGTCTTGTTGGAAGCCGTGTAGGAATTACGCATTGGTTTAACTTGGGCCTTTGCTTTGCATGGCACAACAAGGCCATTCATCAACCCCTTTTGACGTAGATCTATCTATGTATGCCGAGAGTAGCTCTACATATTTATTGAAATGCTTTAGGATGTGATTCTTCTAGTCACATGATATGGTAATTGTAGTTTATACCAACTTAAAACCTGAATTTCAAAAAGATGCATTAGCCAAAAATGAGTAAAATGCCAAGAGTGATGCGGTCGCACTGTCCTTGGTACAAGTACCGTAGTTCCAGGAATCGGCGAGGTTGATGACCTCTTCATAGTACCCACCGTTTATAAGAATACATCGGTTATAAGAATGATTTTCTGCCTTGCAGAATACTTTCCTATTTATTTCAATCGGTTATAAGAATGCAACATCGAATATAAGAACACATGTTTCCTTGCTTGGTAAATAATAAAATCAAGTTGTAACAATTTTGCACCAAAGTAATGGAGAATTGAAAATTCCCTGTAATGGCATATGAACGCAAGCATAATTTGTACAGCATTTTGACACTCTACTATACTAGGTGACATTGTAACACTGGTCTGTCACCCCCAACCCTCCCTCCTACCCTCACCAGCGTAAGCTAGTGACGACATCACATGAGACGATTGGCGACTTGTCAATCGCCATCTGTGTCTGGATCCCATGTGTTCTTTGATGAGGACAAAGGCACAGCCAGGTAAGCAGGTAAGGGAAAAAGCAATAAACGAGCCAAGAGGTGTATGGGTGGGTCGGATGGATAACTGGTCAGACAATTGCCTATATTTGGTCAGTTTCGGGATAGGCTTACATGTGAATTACTTTATGGGGTGGGAATGACTGCACAACCAAATCAGTATTGGTGGCCACAGCCTTCTGGGCTTATAATGATAGTACACCCCTCTCTCTCTTGCTTCATGAAGAGCGCATAAAAGTACAAATTTATGTCAGGTCGGCAGGTCAGAAAAAGCGTACAAATGCCGATCTTAATCATTAGATATTAATACCATCGAGCTCTGTGAAAAAATCATAGCCTAAAGGGTGGAATGGACAGAGGAAGAGTTTATATTGTGAATCTGTGTATTAGGCAGGCAAACCTGCCCACCGGGCTCTATCCATGGGTCCGTGGAAATTTCCAGACGTGCCCACCTGGATCCATGGACGATGTACGTTCTTCCATGGATCAACTAGCAGATCGACAGAGGGTTCTACGGAAATTTGAAAATCCACGGAAAAATCTGTGGATCCACTAAGTGGCAGCCCTGTGAGAATAGAAATAATTAAATTACTGCAAAGAGTAGTCAAAACGCCTGCAGCTCTCCCTAATGAAAAGGTTGTTCAAACTCTTTCAATAAGCAACTTCCATTGTAAGACTAAGTCCACAAAATAGTTCACAAGCTCAGTTAAATTGACTTTTCTTGTCAACACACCAAAATTAGCTCAAGCACTCATATTTGTATCTCAGAGTAATTTAAGTCATTTTAGTCTTCAGTGTCTTTTTTTTTCATTTTACATCGATTAAGAATTAAGATGGCAATGTAAAATCAAACACATTCTATGATACAACTTGCAGGAAAGGCAAGAGGGGATTACCTTCGTCAGTCATGTTCTCTCGGCACCCACTCATATTGAAAGCAGTAATTTGACTAGGTAAAGTGCTTGCTACCTCCATCACTTCAGGAGTTCGCAGGCGAGTCCAGGCGATATTTAATTCTGAAAGACTAGACATTCACAACAGGTGCATTAATACAAAAGGAAAACATTGAAATTAAATGAAGGAGTACAAATGATGCATGAATGAAATGTAATTTGATACGGTATTATTATTATGATGAGACTGAAATTTCCTCTTTCCATCTGTCACTATTAGCACATTAACCATTTTTTTGCTAAAAGCTAACTAGATCAGCCGATGGCCGCATTCTATACTGCTGAGCCGATCGTATCAGCCTAATCATGTTTTCCCCAGTAATTTCCCTTTGGCCATTGACTGCTATTACTAATATACACTATTACACTCAAACACTCTTCTAATGAATGAAGAATACTGGAGAGCTCTCCTTGGCCTAGAAACGGTTTTGTGATCCAGTGTACTGTAAAAAACGACACGCTTCATCTTTTTTTTAGTTCCATCTTGAACATACCACAAAAACACCAACAAACTATACATTTTTTGGAAAGATAATAAATTTTGCCATATGATTCAAGGGTTTTGGAAATGAAATTGAAATATCTATGAACATTTCAAGGGATGTCAACATAACTTCATCGCCTGGCAGCCATATTGTGTAATACAAGGTCAAGGTCACAAATTTGCAGAAAACTTTTTTCCATTACTATATAAAAGTATTATTCAAGATGTTTCCAAAAATGTATGGCTTATAGGGGTTTCCCATACAAATAAGACTCCCATTGTTTACTGCAAAAAGTTACTATAAGCTTGCAAAGACAATGGCAGCAGTTAAAGGATTTATCACAAAAGCTAGCATATAAATGAATCAAAAACTCTGATGTAAAGAAAACTGATAGAGACATACAATATTTATGGGGTGAACTTGGGTAAAGACATGAATCTTAGATTGATTGATTGCTTTACACCCTCTTAACCACTTGGGTCATCTCAGGGTATAGCTCAGTAGACAGGGCACTCGTCCACCAAGCCAATGACCAGGGGTTCGATCCCCAGCTGTGCAGGCTGGATTTAAAATCCGAATTTTCAGGTTTTTTCTGACTCCTCGTCCTGTGGTAGGCAGGATGAATGAGTGCCTAGTCTAATCGGAGACGGACGATAAACTAGGAGGTCCCATGTGCCTTTGCACGTGATTAAAATCGAAAAGAGCAGGCCATATCGGCCTTAATCTTGGCAAAATCTGATAGTTATTGATAGCAAAATAGTTATTTCGGTGTCATGCACCCCTACAACCTCTCCTACCTCAGACTTAATGACTAGTCCATTACTCTGAATTCAAGTAGAAGGGTAAAGATCAGAAGGGAAGGAAGTGTGGCTGGGTACCCAAACTTTCCTTATACTACTAACCCAGGTGTAGCAATATAATTGCTACAAGATTGTCAATTCTGACGAGTTCAATCATCTCAGGGTGGAAAAAAAGAGAGGGGACAAAAGGGATGCCAAGGACGGAAAAGAGGCATTTAGAATAGTAATACTAATATATGCTATGACGACAAAATGTAGCAAAAAAGAAAAATGATTTACAAGGACAATAAAATCATCTCTCAAAAACAATATAACGATAGCCATCATGCCCCCAAATATACATTGTGATAACATCCCAAGGATGTTCAACAGTCCTTTGTGTACAGAAGCACTCGATTCTTCTAGATAGCAAGTGACCCCGTTCGTAACACAATGCACATGAATGGGGGATGGCCATCAATTTTGGACACCAGGTCGGTCTGCATCAAACTGATCCATCCCTCCCTGTGGCCCAAATGCCTCCCCTCCTCCACAGCAACCACAAGATCCCCTCCCTAATGTTGCAGTAAAATCAACAACATTTCCACATGATGGAAATATCCTCTAGAGAATTAATGCGTTAATGTGGCACCCAAAGTAAAGGTTTTCTTGTCACAGGATGGACTAGAAAGTGGCCCTAGTGCCGCATGAATTTTAGATATCAGTCCCGCATGACATAGGAAAGGAGCATTTGTCTAGAAAGTTCTACAATAACAACAACAGTCAACCAACTACCTTGAGCAATTCTGAAATATGACTTGTAGACCTTTGGCAGTAACTCCTGCTGACATGCAAAGGTTGAGGGTTTCCAGATATGGGCTATTTAAGCCAAGGTTGCTGAAACCAGATGGAATTGAAGAGTTGATGGAATCCATTACAAAAAGCTTAAACAAATCCATTCTCTATTTAATAAATGATCCATAATGACCAAATTGAAAAATAATTAGCTAGGTCCCAATAATGAATAATGTATGCCAAAATGATATGGAAAATGAGATGAAATTATACGGCGTGATTGCCACTCAGGACACTGGTAAGGACATTGACTGTTGTAATATAGAAACAAAATTGCCAAGCCCTGATGAACAATTTTAGGGAGATTCACTGAACAAAAAAACAGGGAGATTTGCCGTTTCTAAGGGAGACACCAAACATTTCTTAATTCATTTAATAATTCAAAGTTGACATAATATATATGTATATATATATATATATACATATATATGAATAATATACATTTACATATGTTCTATACATAAATAATAGCACCAATTGAAAACAATATTAAGAATAAAATACAATTTGCAGGAAGTAAATGATGCCTAGACTCAGCATTATGATTATCCATTGCCATTGTCTCTCATGACTGTGGAAGTTACAAACTGGCTAAGCTACAAACCTTGTCGGGGGAATAAACCCAATACCCCCACACAAAAAAACCTGCATTTGAGACTTTAACATGCGCTGGAGACATGTTTTTAGGGTATTTTCAAAAATTCATGAAAAAAAATCGAATAAAAATGCACGCTAATGAAGCTTTGTGACATGCATGATGCAACATAGTGTGATGTGCAGACAAAATTCAAAAACTGTTTCTTTGAAACTTTTTAGAAATGATTTTTTGAATTTGTTATTTTTCATGTTCTCGAAAAATGTTTCAAAAATAAAGAAATTTGTATCCGCCTGAGGAAACGGGCTATTCACGAGGTTGTACTGTTCAAGGCATCGCATCAAATGAATAGCCTAGGGTCCAATGAATAGACCTTGGATTGCAAACAAAGAGCGGATGACAAAGCGATGAGAAACAAGAGCACCAATGGCAAGAGACATGCGTAGAAAGTGTATTATGTGAATCTGTGCATTAGACGGGTACACGGGCTTGAACCAAGGTCCCTGCCCACGTGAATCCAAGGGTCCAAACGGATGGCTGAGCACGGACTAAAATTTGTAAATCATAATACACATTGTATATCTAGATAAAGGTTTGTCTGGTCTAAAGAGCAAGGTTTTTACTGAATTCTGACCAAGATTTAAAAATCTCTTGACAATCAATCAATCTGCATTGATATTAACCAACCTGAATCCACCTGTGCGCAGGATAGCCCTTTGTGCTCAACCCGCCCGAAGCGAAAAAAGGCTTTTGCGTTCCACCCGCCCCAGGCCACCCGCCGACACCCATCTTACTCACTTCGCATTCTACAAAGAAGCACGAGTTCATATTTCAGTCCAAAAATACAGGTTGGCCACAAAAACACTCCTTGATTTCTAATACTTTTAATATGACGTATGACATTCATAACCTCACAATTTTGGTGTCTATAGCTACATAAACTAATAAATTTTTGTTTTCCTTTTATGCAAACACGTGAGGTTTACCGCTTATAAGCTGCAACTGTTCCTAAAGTTATACCCACAAGACAGAGAAAGGCGTTCTAATTTTTGCCATGGTCTCAAGGAGCCAATGGAAAATTTTCTTCATCTGCTGTCGAAGATCAATCTTCAGTGATGAAGCAACCCTCCACCTCAAGAGGAAGGTGAACAGGCCCAATGTGAGAATATGGGGACCCATAATCCTCATGTAACTCTTGAGATTAAACGTAGCTCTCCCAAAGTGAATGTGTTTTGTGCAGTAACAGAGAGGTCTGCGTATGGACCATTTTTCTTTGAAAGGCCATCCATTACTGGCCAAACCTACCTTGAAATGTTACAGACCGGATTACTGCCAAGACAACAAACTGGTGAAGGTGATGAATACATTTCTCACCAGGATGGAGCACCGCCACACTGGTCTCTCAATGCCCGCGAATCTCTCAACACAAACCTACAAAACTGATCGATTGGCCGTGTTGAACAGGATGACAAAGTGTTTTGCACATGGCCTGAAAGATCATCAGACCTGACTTGTCTTTGACTTTTTCCTCTGGGGATACATCTAGCACAAAGTTTATGTACCTTCCTTGTCCCAGACTATAGATGAACTGCAGGAACGTATCAACGAATTCACTTGGATGAAAACACCAAATATGTCTGGATAGAGCTTGACTATCGCCTTGACATGTGCTGGGAAACAAGAGAGGCACACATTGAGTGCCTATGAGTGCCTATGACATCTCTCATATGAAACTTTGTTAATTTCTGTAAATGTAGACACCAAACTCGAGTGACTATGAACTCAATATTTCATGTTATGAATATTTGAAATCAAGGAGTGTTTTTGTGGCCACCCTGTAGAACAGAGGTCAACGTCTACTCAGTGGGCTGATCTTGCCTCAATTTGATTCCATTTGGGGATCACATATGGCCGGTCAAGGCTTTTTGATTCATCCTCGCATTGATCAGCTTTTTGACCATTTTGTTTCACCTCACTTTCTGAAATAAACCTTTCTTTGCTTTCATGTTTGACTTTTGTGTCATAAGACTATTGATGGACCCTGGAAGGAACACAGAAATGGACTTTGAGTCGATTTTGAGTTTGACAACGATGAGATTGAAATTCTCATGGCAGAACTGGAACGACAGTAACAGGCTCAGTTTTTCTTTCACTTTCCGTTTACCTAAGCTTGCCCTATCTTACATTAAAAAATGTGTTCATCAATCATTAAAGAGTGTGCTACATTTGAACACTGTAGTTTGGAACGCTGATAGGAGAAAGGTTTGCACCACTTGTGACTAGGGGATGAAGAAAACCTAGACGCAATGATCGATAGTTTCAATGAAGCAATGATAGACACGGCCAATGAAGTACTAGGAAAGTACAGCCCAACAAAGAAACCATGAGTTACTGCAGAAATATTGGACTTGTGCGATAAAAGAAGGGAACTGAAGAACAAAAGAAATACACCAGAAGGTGCACTGACAATAGGGAGGACAACAAGAAAAGCCATGAAAAAAGGCAAGGAGGATTGGATCGAAAGCAAATGCACTGAAATCGAGGAAAACATGAGTAAAAACAACACAAGGGAAGCATACCAGACAGGAAAGGACCCCACAACAACCAAACAAGGGCGAGTGAGCACTATTCAAGAAAAAAATGGAAAATGCTTCACAGAAGAACAAGACATGAAATGTTGGACAGAATATTGTACTGAGCTCTACAACCACAATACCAGAGGAGAGCCCGCAGTGTTGAACTGCCCTTTTACTACCAATGAAGACAACTATCCTATCCTGCGTGAAGAAGTAAGGGAAATCAACCGGAGTTGACAACACACCAGGAGAACTTATTCAGACGCGGGGTGACAAAGTGCTAGAGGTAATTACAAACATCTGTTACAAAATATGGCAAACAGGGAAATGGCCAACAAAGTGGACACAATCCTTGGTGATAGCACTACCCAAAAAAGGTCTTCAAATGTGCCAAAACTATCGCACAATCAGCCTTATTAGTCACCCCAGTAAGATCGTGCTAAAAGTGCTGCTGAACAGATTAAAACCACAAGCAGAAAAAAAAAAATAATTGCAGAAGAGCAGGCAGGGTTCACGCCAGGCAGGAGTACCACAGAACAGATTTTCAACCTTCGGGTACTATGTGAAAAACACCTCCAACACCAGAAGGACC
>JBCHJU010253050.1:0-15304 GCA_039654505.1 Plocamopherus imperialis
ACACCTTGTTTCCGTTCCCAAAGTGAGCATCGGTTATAAGAACACATCGGATATAAGAACACCTGAGCTCCTGATTTAAGGTGTTCTTATAAGCGGTGAGCACTCTATTACCTCTATTAAATTTTTTGGTGGGTGGGGGGTAGACAAATTTAAGATTTATGTTATGGAAAGTTCGACAACAATAAGGCAACCACCTCATTTATTTCTAGATTAGACAAAATATGAAACAATTTTTCATTTCGAACCCAAATCACTGGAATTTTAAATCCATACCCACACAAGTCACAAGCACAAACACGTCTCCTCTGTGCACACACTCACTTTCACTTTCAATGCTCTAGGCATTTATTTGTAAGCTGAGGTACTTGATGTGTAACAATACACATGTAGCCTACAAAACATAAATATAGTATTAGGAACTACTTTTCTTTTTCATTTTTAATCACAAGTGGTGGACCACCTCTACTTCTTTTTTGTTGTTGTTTTATTCTGTAAAATTAAAAGGCAGTGTCTTTGGTCTTGACTACATTTTTACCTGTAAAAGAGGTTTCTATAAAATTACAATAACAACAATTTCCAAGGTAATAGTATGTTTTACCATTTTTGTATTCTCGTTTCGAATAATAAATCAGACCAACTATTACTGTGTCACTTATAATATTTGTCAATGAGGACATGGTTTGTTGCTATTATAATTTTCATTTCCTGTATGTATTGTAAATTAAAGGAGACAAGGCACTTTGAAATTGTGTAAAAGGAAAACACCTACCAGTGCTTGATTTTGCAAGTCTGAGGAAACCCTTTATAGTGAACAGGTCGTTTGATCTCGTGGAACGGTCTCCTCCATTCCATGGTGGACTTGAACAATTCCACAATGATTTGCCATTGTTACATAAAATATATATGTGCATGGTTAATATATAGAGCGCAAAGTAAAATGGAATAGAAAGGTTCTTGTAATGTTGATTACAGCAGGGTGAATTGCTGTAGAATATTTTAACCGACCGGTACTGTCATAGTGACATCATTGTCTCTTTTGTTCTTCTCATTCTTTGCCCTCAGGTGACCCCACACAAACTGTCCCTGTTAATCCTCATCTTTGAGTTCAAGCAAATGTGTGCCATGGAGCAGAGCAGTGATCCTTCCCTCATAGAGTATGAACGCATTCTGTCGGCCAAGGAGAAACGAGACTTTATGATCTTGATGCTAGAATTGCTTCAGGTAAAACTTGAAATTTTCTCACTTTTGATGAGGGAAAATCGTTAAAAAATAATGACTCACCTGGTGGTAAAAGTTAGCTACCTTTGCTGCTCCATCTCTCATATGTATTCAGAACAAGTGTCTTCTTTTAAAGCTATTCTGCTCTCTTATGTACATTGCTTGGTTCTAGAAACACTTGCCAGTTCATAGTGCACATCAGGATTCTATACAGTCCTCCACAATATTTACAATGTCCATTGATATATCGCCCCTTTAGATAATGTCCAATTTGATTCAATTTGGTCACAGATTGGTGGTTCAAACCCCATCTAGGGCATTGTTATTTGACCCATGTTTACACTTATTGCCTCTGTTTTGGAGGCTTCATTAGGGCTGACGCTCGGTTTTCTGTTAATAAGCCAAATGACAAATTTCCCCTTTAAAGGATTAACTAGTGGGTTTTAAAAAAAAATTTTTTTGTATTTTTTTATACTTATTTTGATCATGATGTCCATTTAAATAGTAGGCTACATCTTAATTGATATCTGTCTTTTTGTCCTCAGTGCCCAGACATGGATCTGAAAAGCCTTCGCAGCATTGTGGATGCGGCCATCAAGCCGACCTTACTGGAGGCCTTGTATGAATTGTGAGTCATGTGATGCCATTCATCCATCATTCTCTCTCTCTCTCTCTCTCTTACCTTTTTGTCCTGTTTGCAGATCTGTTTGTGTTCTTTACTCTGAATTCAAGTAGAAGATGCAAAGATCTGAGGGTAAGTGAGCATGGCTGGGGACCTATCTCCCCTTAGAATACTTGCATAGCAATATCATGGCTACAAGATCAGGAATTTTGACACAAAAGGCCATTGCTATTGTTGTTTGTGGAAGCACAGAGGCTGGCACCGAAGATGGACTTTGGCCTGCAGAAATTGCCTTGGTCTTCATCTTTTTATTTGTCTTGTTTTTTATTTTATGTTATTATTTTTTATTGTTATTCAATATGTGTGATATGTATGCTATTGTGGTTGGTTGGTTTGGTGCCTGACCTGATATAGGCATCAGTGATCATGCGTCTTCTAGCCACTGTATTGTAACAGCCATGTACAGAGCAGTCCACATATAACGGCATGGGCTATAACGGCACCCCCGGATATAAGGGCACTTTCCCCATGCCCCGTTTTTTCTTGTATCAAACGACAGTAAACATATTCTGATATAACGGCACCCACGAGCTTTATTTCGGTTATAACGGCACTACACGTATGTGGAGCTGTCAACAATACAGGCAATTAACAATTAAAAATTGTTAGTCCTATGCTCAGAAGTCAACAAAAATGCCTCTCAAGTCTGTTACGCGCAGTTATAACACTGATAATGGCATGTATAACCTTACCGGCACCCCCCTTCTCTTCTTCCGTCCCACTACCCGCACCATCTGAGCGCCTGTCTCAGTAGGCTTCGGTACATCTGAGTACCGTGTACAACGCTACTCGGTTATAATATCAGTTATAACGGCACTCGGATATAACTACACTAAAACGAGAGACCCGTTTGTGCCGTTATACCCGAGTTATACTGTATAATTTCTTTGCAGTTGAAGCTATTATTAGTAGCCTAAGAGTTCAGAGACCGTAAGAATGTCTTTCTCTGTCTGCCTCTGGCTCTCTTGCCTTCCATTTTTTCCAATGTATGCTATATATAATTTGTATAATGCCGTATATATTATAACGTGCAAGGTGTCATCGGTTTGGTTGGTGATGTCATGCCATCGTGAAATAGACTCCACATCGATGATGATTTACTTCAATTTTTTACTCTTACCTTAGGGCAGTGTTGATTCAAGTTGAAAAATCTAAAATCAGTTATAATTTTTTGGTGTTGTCATGACATGAAAAGAAATACCTTCTTGATCATGATCAACATCTGTAACAGCTTGCACCTACTTCTGTAACAGTTTCTAAAGAGGGATAATATCTTAAGTGTCAAGATGGGCGTAACAAATGACTGTTTCTTTCATTTCATTTTTCGGCGAGTGGTAATAAAAAAGATATTTTATTTTGATCTATCTTTGAACGACCATTTGTACTTGAATTTAATCCATCGCATATTGCATATTCTACTTCAATGTTGAAAAAAAAAATGGCAGTCCTTTCAAGCCTTCGTCTCTTGGGGATGGAGCTTTTCCTTGTTTCAGTAGCATGAAGTAGATCTATCACTTTCTGAATAGGATGCTAGTCTTATTTCAGAATACTTTCACAGCCAACGCTGTATCCATTTTCAGCTGGGTCAATTGGAGCAACAGGGCGGGTAAATTTTATTGCTTATGGAAAAATGCATGTCACTCAGAGCTTTATCCGAAATCCAGCACTCTACTGCAGAGCCACTATGCCCCCAATTATATTTTGAATACAATATGTATTTGAATTTCGTTGTTGATAGTTGATAATTGTCTTCCTGTTTTGCTTTGTTTTTGCAGGTTGCGGGAAATTAGCCGCATTGGCGTGAAGCCCATCAATGACTTCTTTGAGACCAATTCCACTTTGCTTACCACTACGGACAAAGCTGGCTATGTGCAGAGGGACAGTATTGTTGGTCAGTTTAGTCTGTCTCTTTCAATGTAGTTCTACTATCAGGCTACTTAGTTAGTGTTTGATACAATGAGTGTTTGAAGTAGGTGCTTGATATAGTTATTGTAGTGATTGATGTAGGTCTTTAATGTACAGACTGTTTGATATATGTGTTGGAAATTCTTTTTTTTTTAAGCTTGTGTATTTTTAGTTTACAACGATGGCAATTCAAACAGCAATAAGATTAGAGACTTGTAACATTTGTAGTTACACATTGTATATACATATTATAACTCTGGTATTTGTTGACATTGATTTGATCATGATAATTCTGATGATGATAGATGTTGACAGTCATGTTAATGGTGATAATGACAATGATGATGACAACAATGAAAACATGGACAATGTGAATTACAATATGATGCAAATGCCGATGATAATTATGATGAAAGTAATGATAACACTATTAATTATAAAACTTTTTTTTTATATTTTGTTTTAGGAGTATACATTCGCCGAATGGAGCTTGCTTATAATGAAATGTCCTTTAGCCAGATTGTGGAAACTTACGTAAGTTGAGGCTCTGACTTGTATTTTAACATATATATGTATGTGTATGCACTTGATTTCCATGTTTGAGTCCAGTCATATCTGACAGGTAGTGTGCCTTAATTTTCATGAATGTGGTTGACATAGAAGACATGTACGTCTTAGAGGCAGTTTGTGCAATCAATTAATCTTTTCCCTCCTTTTTAGATGAAGAAAGTGCAGTACAGTCCATTGAAAATATATAGCAATTAACCTTAAATGTTGTGAGGTTAAGGCATCAGTGAAATGACAAACAATCTTTAGACCAAAATCTACTGTTTTATAACAATTTTTAAACCTCAAAAACAGAAATACATCGATTACAAATTTAAAACTGACCAATGCAAAATAAGGACTATTATAGATGGCATTTTTGGCAGGTTTACCCGTATTTCTCAAATGAAGTATTTGTAAAGTACTTTCAAGTAAATTTCAATATTTCTTTGTTCATTTTTGTGCTGTTACTTTTTTACATGAACATCAGTATGCTACTTAATTCATTTACCTCCTGTTAGGTAATAATAATACTACTAATACAAAGTGCTTAACAAGTAAAGGATGCATATACATGTCATAAAAAATAAAATCATGATGCAATTTTAAGGTCATCTTTGAGATGTATAACCACATAAGTTATACATAATTGGAATAATTAATTCAATTGTGGGAAAGTTGGTTTTACTAAAAATCATTTCAAAGGAATAGGAAATAAGAGATGAAAACATGCTCCAAATGATAGCAATGAATTAAAAATTTTGCGCAAAGAAATGTTTTCTAAAGCTTTTTTTAAGATGCACGCCGATCTGACTGACGAAGGAAGAGAAAGTGCCTTACAAATGTAAATCTTATCCTATCATGTCTTATCTTTCCAGAAAAAAATCCGACGTTACTACGAAGCAGGTTTTCCGGAACATTTAGAGGAGCACTGCGAGGAAAGACTGGCCACCAAGACCCAGAAAAAGAAAAACCCACTGGGCTTATCTCAGTCCTCCCTCACCATGTCCATTCTGGATGAGAAGTCCACGTTGGAATCTCTGGGTGGACAGTGGGTGTCTTGGTTTTCTTCATCCGAATTTCACATGCTTACATTCAGTGATTATGTTTGTAAAAGTCTATATTAAAAAAAAAAATGTATGAAAGATAAAGTAGACCCACGAAGGAGCATCCCTGGTAAGGCAATTATGGTCTCTGGAGTGAAAGATCTATTAGACGTGCCAAACCTCACAAAATTGGCTTGAGCCTCATGACAAAAATGACACTCTTAATGCTTTTATGTTTGTAATTCAAATCTCATGATAATTTGATTGTTGAAGTATCAAGATTAAGCCTTATGCTTTCTATAGTGTATGTTGAATAAGGATAAGGCCAAGCTCTTTGATAATGTTTGGCACCGCTAATTTTGTTTTGTTGACTGGCATTGAATACAGTAGAATGCATTTTAGTTGATAGGCTATTCATCACTGTGGGTAAGGTTTACTGTAGTGCCAGGATCTATGCAGCGTGTGTAGATAAGTGGTAGGGCACTTGACCACCATGCCAAAGGTCAGGGGTTGAAATGCTCGCTTTGAATTCAAAATCCAAAATTTTCAGGCTTTTTCAGCCTCTTTGTCCCTTGGCACTCACTCACTCATCCAGCGTCGTCCCTGTGGTCCCATTCCGCCTGGGTGCTGACTCTAGCGTCTGACCGTTTGGGCATTGGCTGCCTGCACTGCCTGCCAGATTCTTTCTCTCCAACTGTCTCTGTTTAGAGTCATGTGTAAATACTCAGCTGTTGAGCCTCCTGTCCAGTCATTGATGTTGTCCACGTATTTTATTTCTGGTCTGCAACGTTTCCTCCTGTGTTCCAATTGTCCCTGGATTGTCACTGGTCAGAGGACACCTACTTCTTGCTGTGTGTTCAAAGAAACCCATTTTCTGTGGCAGACAGGATAAATGAGTGCCTTGTCTCCGATTGACGATAGACCAGGAGTTTCCTTGGGCATTTGTGCATGTGAAAGAGTCCTCTATGATTAAAACTGAAAGGTGCAAGACATGTCAACCGTAACCCTTGCAAAATTCATTTCTTACAATGATAGTTTCTTTTTATTCATTTTTGAGTTTTATTTGTCTTTTCTTTTTTTTTGTCTGTTGTGATTGGATAGGACCCATAATATATGTGCTTACATGTCTGTTTCTTTCTAATTTTACAGAAGCTTTTTTTCGAAGAAGCAAGCTGAGTACTTCATAGCCAACCAGGTAAGAAGGCAGATCTTTCCTCTCATCAATTTTTTTTTTCCTCTTCAAAGTGAGTTGACTCTCAAGGCTTCAGAGAATGAGGAGAGGATAAGGGGAACATGGGAGGGCAATGTAGAAATGAAATTTATCATCATCATCATCTTCATCAGCATCATCGTCGTCGTTGTTGTATTCCCCTCTCTCCACCCTCAAGCAACCAATCTGGCAATGCTTCTGTCTGTCTTCTTCTGCAGGCGCTGATGTTACGGCACAACGAGGTAAAGGCACTTCCCCCAGACCAGCTACAGGAGAAGATCGGTCGTATCTTGTCTTCCAATCCAGATATGGCCGAAGCTGTAAGTTGTTTTTTTTAAATATATATATAGTATATGTTATATGTTGTTTTAAAAATTGCTATTGAGTTTTTTTTTCCTTTTGGCCAGTGATCAGTTGTTTTGGGTTTTGGAAAATTCCATCTGTGAATCCCCTTGTTTCTCCAGCAGCCTTCATTAGGAGGGAGGTTTTCTGTTTCACCTGTTTGTGCAACAATATCCAGATGGAGGAGGTACATGGATCCATCTGCTTAAAAATAAAAGTTCCATTTAGTTTATCTCGGGTGGGCAGTTGTGGTTTTGTTTTTTTTAAACTGAAAACCGAATGTGAGCTGCAAGAGTGGAGCTGCAAACAGAGGCACTTAGTGTAAATAACCTTGCCGAACGGTAAAGTCACATTATCCCGCATGTGATTCGAACCATCAACCTTTTCGTTGCAAGCCTAAAGCTCAAGGGCTGTGCCACTGTGACCACCACAACCTCCAAAAGGAAAGAGGTTCATAAATCCACCTGTTTGTCCAACAACCTTCAGTATCCTTATGATAAGGAGAGGGCCTTGAAATGATTATCGCCTAAGTATTTCCTAGATTGGAGAAAGCTTTGAAACGATTGTCTATCATCCAAATGTTTCCTTGTTTTATGGAGAAAACCTTGAAATGATTGTTTGTTGTCCAAATGTTTCCTTGTTGTATCGAGAATGCCTTGAAATGCTTGTTTGTTGTCCTAATGTTTCCTTGTTTTATGAAGAAAACCTTGAAATGATTGCTTGTTGTCCAAATGTTTCCTCTTTGCATGGAGAGAGCCTTGAAATGATTGTTTATCATTCAAATGTTTCCTTGCAGCATTTCCTCAGCTACATCAACAGCTTGAGAGTGAAGGAATACTGTACGGCCATCCACAACCTGTATCACTACTTTGACTGCAAGGCCTGCACTCCTAGTGAAGGAAGCACCTCCAAAAAGAAAGCCGCTTCAGAGGAGGTGGCCTCAAGATACGCTGCCCTAAATTTAGCATCATTGCAGTACCGTTTTGGTAACAGGTATGCATTTTACTTGCTGTTAGCAGGATGAAAAGGAAATGTTAAAGGCTAGTTCAGCACATATTGAATCTGAGGTGTAATTATTGGTTTAATTTCAAGTGTAATTATTGGTTTTATCCCAGATGTAATTTTTGGTTTAATCTGAGGTGGAATTATTGGTTTAATCTGAGATATGATTTTTGATTTAATCCGAGGTGAAATCATTTGCTTAATCTGAGATGTAATTATTGGTTTGATTTCAGGTGTAATTACTGGATTAATCTCTTGTGTAATTATTGGTTTAATTTCAGTTGTAATTATTGGTTTAATTTCTTGAGTAAGTTTAGCTTTAATCAGAGGTGTAATCATTTGTTCAATCTCTGGCATAATTTTGGTTTAATCTCTCGGTGTGTAATTATTAGTTTATTCTTCTTTTGTGTAATTTGCATTGTGAAAGAGTAAAAACATTAATGTTTCCCTTTCCCTTGTTTTGCATCTTTTGGTTTATAAGCTTATAGTGTAGCAAGTCATTTGCTTACCCATATCTTTTGCCTCCACAGAGAGGAATGCAAGGCCACCCTGCAGGAAGCCATTCAAAAGGCCCAGGAAAGCAACGACCAAGTCTGTCTTCAGCACGCCTTGGTACACTTGATTTTTTTAATTTTTTTTCTGTTTTTTTGTTTGTTTATTTTTTTACCTCTGTAATATAAATCGACTGGAGTGGCACAGTGGTTAGTGCGCTGGCCTTTCAAGCAGAAGGTCCCGAATTCAATCCCCAGTCGTGCCAGGATTTTTTTTCTGCTTCCGCTCTGTCCACGCTCTGCCCACCAAGCAGTATTTGGAAGCTAAGTCTCTTTAAAGTTAAGCGACGTGGAAAGGAACTCGCCACCCTACCACACAATGTCGATGGCACAGGATGAGTGTCCCCCTAGCAGGACACTTCCCCAACATCTTATTCAAACTTGGAACTAAACTTTACTCTTTTTTCCTTTTTTTTTTTTCCTTTCTTTTTAACATGATAAAGTCCCACGTAAATCAAATATTTTGGGAACGGCTGATAATTTTGTCATATAATTAAGTCAAGATCTCTTTTATCTAAATGTTTTGGAAACAATTGACTCTTACTGTATATATATTAAAGTCAAATCTATTAGGAACAGCTAAAACTTAGTTGGAGCAGCTAAAAATTATTTATATAGTGCAGTTCACCCAATTGTCTTAGGAACAGCTAAAAAAAAAATGACAATAAAGCGCAGTCAGACCCTTAAACTAAATCTGTTTGGAACAGCTGTAGAAATTATATTTGCAGGGAAATTTGGCTTTTCTAAAAATGCCTTGATTAAATTTATGTGTCAAATGTTGCAAAAAATGTTAATTTGGTAGAAACAAATTTCCTATTATTTTTTTTCTTTTGGCCATTGTCACGTTCATATTTTCAATTCCATTAAAACCATGTTTTTTTCTGTTTAGATTCATCCTAATGTTTTCATCGTCTGTAGATTTTTATGTTTAGTTTATATTTGGTACTGTTTGTCACACGCTTGATATCGCAACCTTTTTTTTTTCAAATTGCACTTGGACCTTTTGATTTCACTCATGTCATTTTATTTAATGAGACTTTCCGTGCTACCCTACAGATGTGGATGAATTTGTTAGACGAGAGCAACGTTCCGTCCAATCAACTGGAGAGGGCTATCAGAAAGACTCGGGACTTGTCCCTACCGGTACTCTGGCTAACATTGCTCAGCTCTCTTTTCCCCTTGATCATCTCACTCACAGAGATTTTTTAAAATATTTTTATATTTTTTTTATCATTACGAAGGAAGTGATCAGTAACTATATAAAGAACGATGATGATAGTTATGATGGTTGATTCAATGGTGGTCATATTGTTTTCCTGCCTAATTAGATTAAAGTATTTTTTTGCTTTAAAGTTTCCGAATTAGGGAAAGAAAAAAAAAATGCAGCAAAGGGATTAAATACTGGTTTTCGGAACCTCATTGTTATGTAGATAGATATACATCTATGTTCTGTTTTATAAGAAACCTAAAAACAAATATGACTCTCACACTTGTATAAACATTATCAATGGTCCATTTCCCGACAAAGGCTAAACAAGGTTAAAGACTGACATTGATGTCATAGCACTCATGTTCAGAAATGATTTGCATTGCAGAGAATACATTAAGTGATATCAATTTTTGATGTCGTCGGTATGAAATTGTACTTAGGCGGATGGTGTGCACTTTTTGACTGTCTGCCAACGGTTTCATTGCAGGACCTGTACGTGCTGGGCTACAACTCGCTAAGTCAGCGTCTGGGCAACGGAGCCGAGCTGCCTTCCAGGTGGGGCTTCCTGTCAGGTGTCAAACTGGGAAAAGTTTGGCTTGTCTGAATGGCTTTTTTTTTCTTGTTTGTGTGTTTATGTTGAACCAGATGTAGAACTGTTTATGGCTTTTTCTTATTAGCTATTTTCTTGTGTGTGTGTGTGTGTGTGTGTGTGTGTGTATGTGTGTGTGTGTGTAGAACAAGATGTAGAACAGTGTGGCTTTTATCCTACCTGGCTTTATTCTTGTTTCTGTGTGTGTAGAACCAGATGTAGAACATTGTGTATAACATATATTATACTCTTATTGCCAGGTAACCTTTCAAAGAAAACAAAATTATTCGCTCACGCTGAGATGATTGTATAATTGTGTGCTTTGTATAAATAGCCTAAATTTCACTGCCGTATTATTATGGAAAGCAAAGACTTAAAGCATGTCATGTCCGTCCACACAGTTTACAGTGTATATCTGCTTTTCCTTTCCTTCATGTTGTGTCGCAAGGAAGGAGGCATTTTAAATGATCAGTTATCAATTCATTGCCTTGTCCTTTGGTCCTTTGTCTTTTTACACTCTCTGATATGCACCCCCCCCCCCCTTCCCCCTTCCTTCTTTGCTCCCTGTTCTATTGAAACCTGAACTAACAGAGTGATACAAATGTTCACGGAGAGCACCTTGATCAACTGCCTTCATTCCAACTACGCCATGATGTCATCCGGGTTCACCCAGCTCTCCTCTTTGTGGAACCAATACGGAAACCGGTAGGTCTCATCAGTCTGTCTTATTTAAAATCTATGAAACCAATAATGGAACCAGTATGTTTCACCTATCTGTCTTATATCTATGGAACCAATAAGGGCACTAGTAGGTTTGGTTTTAAGGATTGAGTAAAATGACAGGGAAAGACCTGATTTTTCACTGTGATTACAACCTTGCCTAAATGTGTGTGACAGAGAATGTTTGCTTCTTTGTAAGCTAGTCGGCTTTTATTTCTATTTGAATGCAAATTGCTTGTCTAGCCATAGATGTTGTAAGTTTCTCTTTGTGATATTGTTTTTTTCTTGTGCAGATTTGAAATTCCCTTATTGCCAATTTCTAGGAAATAATGAATTTAGGCATTTAGTGAAGTAAGCATCAAAAAGGCAGCAGGTAGGAAAGGACTTTGTTTGAAATAAAACTGGCCACTCCGGTTGTTCTTTTTGTACTTGTTTTTCTTGTGAACCTCTAGACAGCTTATGGTTTATTTTAAAAATATTTCACCTCATCAGGTAATACATGTACCACTAAGACGTTTAATAAAACCTTGTTAGAAAGCTGAATCTGAATTCTCTTCGTATGACACTCGTTAGAAATGTAAAATCCATAAAATTCGCTACTTCGCTTTATCTTTGAGGTGGAGGCTTTTGATGAATTTTGTTGTTTCAATCCATACTTTTATATCTTATTTTATTTGTTCATATTGAGCCTCTGATTTTGCCGTTCGCTATCAATTTAGGAAAAATGAATTCATATTTCACAATAGACATGTTTGTTTCACAATGAATGTATCTACAACGTTTTGCCTTTTTCATCCTTGCAGGGAGCTTTGCTCTTTGAACAGTCAGATTGTCCTGAATCTCAACACCAACATCAACACAATATTCTACAGTGGGCGAAGCATTTGTATTGCAATGTGTCACTTGGCTCGACAGCATGCAGATTTGGTAAGGCCCGTTGTAATATGATTTATTTGGTGGGGCCCGTTGTAATTTGATTTATTTGGTAAGGCCCATTGTAATTTGATTTATTTTGTAAGGCCCGTTGTAATATGATTTATTTGGTGAGGCCCGTTGTAATTTGATTTATTTGGTAAGGCCCATTGTAATTTGATTTATTTTGTAAGGCCAATTGTAATTTGATTTATTTGGTAAGGCCCATTGTAATTTGATTTATTTTGTGAGGCCCATTGTAATTTGATTTTTTTGGTGAGGCCCGTTGTAATTTGATTTATTTTGGTAAGGTCTGTTGTAATTTGATTTATTTAGTGAGGCCCGTTGTAATTTGATTTATTTGGTAAGGCCCATTGTAATTTGATTTAATAGTAAGGCCCGTTGTAATTTTATTTATTTGGTAAGGCCTGTTGTAATTTGATGTATTTGGTAAGGCCTGTTGTAATTTGATATACTCGCTAAAGTAGTCCTTTTTTTTTTTTTGGCCTTTCGGCAGTTTCTGTAGTATGAAGCGGACAGTGGCAGATTAGATCTATTACTTTCTGAATAGGATGCTAGTCTATTGGAGAATACTTTCTCAGCTGAAGCTGTACCCATTTTCACCTGGGTCGAGTAAAGCAATGTGGGTAAATTTTCTTGCTTAGGAAATGACATATGTGTCACCCTGAGCTTTCGAACCTGTGAACTTTCAGTCTGTAGCACAGCGCACTATCACAGGCCATAGCGTCCCCATATTTAGTAAGACCCATTGTAATTTGGTTTATTTGGTAAGGCTTGTTTTAATTTTATTTATATTTTTGGATTACCATTTGCATTAATGATTGATCTGCAAATATCGAAAGTTAAAGAAAATGCAGGTTGATTTTAAAATACAGCAGATTGTGCTGAATCTCAACAATTTACCCATATTGCTTTACTCGACCCAGGTGGAAATGGGTACAGCTTCAGCTGAGAAAGTATTGTGCAATCTCCTCTCACCCAGCAAACAACTTTTTCCAATTATTGCCCTCTGGGAAATGATTTAGAAGTGTGAAAGCCAAAACCAGTAGATTTAATAACAGTTTTTTTTCCAAAGGGCTCCGCCTTTGCTTTCCACCCAAATGTAATATTGAATCCATTGAGTCTCATTACTGATTGAGAGCATCTTGCGAAAGTTGGGTGTGAGTGCATGTTTATGAGTGTGTGCTGTATATGAGGTATTTGTGTTGTATGCCTTAGTTTGCGGATGTCAATGAGATTTTACATTCAAGTATTTATTAATGTATTGATCTATGTCACATGCCCTAATGTATCATGTAATATAATATGTGTTTCATCGCATTGCCGGGTGTCAGTGATTTTTGGGATGCTTGTCATTTGTGTAATGATAAGATCATGTGTGTACTTAAATGTTCAGGTTTTGTTTATAATGTGTATAATCAATGGCATTTTTTTTTTTTAACCACATCAAAACATGTTCCTATTGTATTCTACAAAATGCCAATAAAGGCATATTATATTATTATTATTGAAAAATACCCTATTTTCAACTTAAGATATCGCAAGATCTACTGATTCAATTTCAATGTTTTGATGGCTATATTGAAGAGCTCTTGTTGAGCATTTAAACAATGTTACTCATTTAAGGGAAATGTTCATGTAAAGATAAGAAATGCATGATTGGAAATGAAGGCCGTTTCATGAGTGCATTATTCTCGGTAAAAAAGAAAAACAATCCATGAACCAATCGGAATCAAATCAGTGCTCAGTCAGTCTCGATTTTTTCCACAATAATATTTTAAATTTTCTGTCTCTCTCAAGGGCCAGTATTCGCAGGCGATGGAAATTCTGACCCATTCCAAGAACCAGTTCCCAGTGAACACTTCTGACGCCTGCGTGTGGCAGTCGGTGCAGCAGCAGATCAACTTCAACCGGGCCATCTACAACTGTAAACTCAACGAGGCGGAACAGGTTCTTATTGACCTGCTGGCGGTAGATGAGGAGGAAGCCAAGATCAGGTATGGTTTGACTTACATGGCTTATTCCTCTTGGTTCCTACTGGAGCATAGGGCCTTGACGACAGTTCTCCATCTCAAGCGGTTCTGAGCCAGCCGCCTTCTTCAATTTGGCCCATGACCAGCCTGCAGCCTTTGCCTCACTTTTAACAGATCTTCTCACCGTCTTTCTTGGTCTTCCCACCTGTCTTTTTCCTTGAGGGTTCAGGTCGAGTGATTGCTTTGTGACATTGTCGTGGGCCTTTCTCAGAGTGTGCCCTACACAGCCCTACTTTTTTTGGGCTATTTCTTGGCTGTCAGGCTTTTGTTTGGTTCTTTTCCCAAGGTCTAAGTTTGTGATATTCTCTGGTCATCATATCTTTAAATTGTTGGATATATGGAATCTAGCCCAGCTCATCCTTACTGGATGATTTCAGGGCTTGAGAAGAGAAGAACTGGGCTGATAGAAGCAGGGAAGATTTGCTGGATGGAAGTCAAAAGCAAGAAAAAAAAAAAGGCTTCAGCTTGGACAACTTTTACAATGTGCTTGGCTTGCCAAAAAAAGGAGCTGCGGCTATGAAAGCCAAAGAAACCTGCAATGGGTCTATTGTTTCTTCTCCTCTGTTGGAGAAGTCCCTGGAACTCACGCAGGGGTTTTGCAGATGAAGTGCTGGCATTTGTTTATGAATGTCTTTATTTTAGTGCTATTGGTCTTTATAACATGCCAGGTTTCTTATCCTACAGCAGAACGGATTTCACCTTTGTGCTAAATATTCATAATTTGTAATTATTCAGGTACGCTACAGCTAGCACATAGTGACACTTTCAGGTCCAAATGGGCTATCCCACATCTCAAATGATTTTGTGTTTTGGTGACTGGATCGGCGTTATTGGGCAGTCCCCTGTCATATGGAGGGAGGAGTTTCAATTTGCTTCAGTTTATATAATGAAGACAGAAGAAAATGAACTGAGCAAATCAAAATTGCTCTGTGTGACTAGTGACAGCTCACGAGGGCTCTTGTTTTTGAGGCCCAATATGTTTGAAAATATGGGGTTGCCTGTTTGTGTCCTATCATTTTGATTTCACTTTTGTGGATACAATCATTTTTTATGCAAAATTATAAATTTGATTATATTGTCATGAATACATTGATTTTCATCGAACTTATCTAATTTGATGATATTATCATGAATACATTTACATTATCATGAATACATTCATTTTCATACAACTTTTTTAATTTGATGATAATGTCATGAACATATTTTTGTGGCAGTCTGGCAAAAGCACCCTTTTGACGGGAATTGTGGTTTTTGGGTTTATTGTTTAGGCTGAATCTGCAGGATCTGCTGAATACATAGGTTTTTACAGATTTT
>JBCHJU010254157.1:3749-15295 GCA_039654505.1 Plocamopherus imperialis
CCCCCAACCCCCCCCCACAACAAAAAAACAAAAACACACAAAAAAACACAAAAAAAAAAAAACCCACAAAAAAAAAAAAAAAAAAAAAAAAACCCAACAACAACAACTTTACGAGACAAGAAACAACCCAAGTGGAAATCTCATTGATGGATTTTTTTTCCAGTTCAATGTCTCAGTCTGGGAGGCAAATAAAGGATTCGCCTAATGATTTTCGAAATGTCTTTCCCATCATCCGCCTTTTAAAAAAAAAAAAAAAGACATCAACATTATTATTTTTTTTGTTAATACTCAAAATAGTTTGGTAATTCATCATGAAAAAAGTACAGAATACAAAGTATAAAAAATATTTGCACCTCAAACCACGTTATATTTATTTAAAAAAAAAAGTGTTCTGATCCACCCTTACAGTTTCCAAACTACCACAATCATTGCAAGAGACCTATTAACCATATCACAATGTTGTTCTTTTTTTGTCATTTTTATTGTCTCGATATTTGGTTGTTTTAACGAATATGGTTACTATTAGGAAAGCATTTGCTTCTTTTACAAGGGGAATTCTCAAGTTATTTATTACCTTTTCAAAGTAAGAAAATGTGAAAGTTTTAATCAGCGTAGAACTTTGCATTTCTTTTTCACTTATCATAAATTGATTGAAAGTCAAAGACTGTTGGGGACTGTGGACTAGATGATTGAATCTAGATATGAAACCCTCTTTTCATTAGAATAGGTTCATGAAGTATGGTAACTATAATATGTTGTGTTTCCATTTTCAAAGTGAATGATCCCTAGAGAAAAGTAAGCCTTCATTGTAGTTTTTTGTTTGTTTTGTTTTAAAAGTGTGAGAGTTGTGAATGTAAATACATGCATGTTTGACGACATGCCCATGAAGATGCTGGCTATTACAAAAATATCCTTGCCTTTTTTGTTTTATTTTGTTTAGATCATTAATATTTTCCAAATCAGTGGCAAATCATTGATTACATCCACGCTATATTATACTCATTTTTATGTGTGCATATTCTGGTGGGTCCTCTTTGTCTTGAAAAGAGATTGGTATACATGTGTCCGATTGTGTAAAAGCTTTGCGAGTCAGAAAGGAGAGAGCGAGCAAGAGAAGATGAAGAAAGAAAAAGTGCTGAGAGGGATGTGTTGTATTTATTCTGACTGTGCCAATCCATACTATCAGTGCAATGGTCTATCCTCTATCCCCCACCTCCTCTCCCTCCTCCTCTTTACAAGCTCTGTGTAGTGGGCTGTTTGTATATTTTGTCATGGTTTTTTTTTTTCCTGCTTCTGGCAATCTGGTTGGCTAAAACAATACAATCTTATAAAGTTCACTCCCAATATGTCCCCTTCCCTTTCCCATGTTTGAAAAAAGAAAGCCTCCCTTCCCTTTTCAAACTTACCTCATTTTATGACATTTGTTTGGTTTTTTTTTCCCTTCTTAATCTTGACATTTTCTTTACATTATCTTATATATATATATACTTCTGCATGATCAATCTATTGGCTCCGTATGGCCCGAAATGCACATATTTTAAAACTTCACACGATTCCATCAGTAATGCCTTATTGAATTAAAACTCCACAACATACCCTCAGTATGCCCAGTTACCTAAGTCAAATTTAAAAGAAAACAAATACCCAAATCAGCTCACCACCACCACCACCTCACAAAAACAGCAACAGCAACAACAAAGGGGGAAAAAAAAGATTTCTTACGAAGTGATGCCCTTTTATAAACTGAAAAAAATTACAAGGTAAAGTAAAGAAAACTTTGAGGTTAATAGACCTTTAGTTGAACCCGTTTCTTTGCTCAAGTTGCAAGTAATGGATTATTTTCTTTAAGGTTTATGTGGGCATTTATCATTTAAGGGTTAATATTTTGACTAATGGATCTTGAGAATATATAGCTCGTTTTTCGAAATCATTAGTCAAGTCCCCTTGAATTAAAGTGAAACAACATAATCTGCTGCTGAAAAGAATTACAACAAACATATTGATAATTTACCTTTTAAAACTGTGTTGAATCCATTTGTCTGTGAAACTCAAAAAACAAAATATTTATTTGTATGCCATTAAGGCCAGAAAAACACACCAAATATATATAAACGTCAAAACATATTCACCACAATTAGGAATGTACATTACAAAGCACATGTTAACTTGCAAACAGTTTGATACATCTTATATTTAACTTTAAATGTATTTAGATGTAATTATTTTCAGGTGAAAAGCTGTGTAAAATTAAAATGTCTTTCTTAAAGTCAATGTTAAATGGCTTCTGGCTTCCATCATGTCTTTTGAGTTCATTCGGGTCCTTTTCACTGCTTAATTCAATCTCTTTTTATTTTAATTTCTGTACTGTTATTGAGGTGTTGCCAGTGTTTCTTTCTCATATGAATATGTTACCATGGGACCTTTCTATGTCTCTTGGTCAAAAATGTCTCATTTTATTTCATATGCTTGATATTATGATTACAAATTCCCTTTGAACTATTGCTTTGTGGTAGATATCTTGTTTCTATTACTAATGAAGACGATTGAGGGCTTATCTTTTGGGAAAGTCAAATCATGCAAATTCCATTGCCTTGACTGTACCTGTACACATTTTTTGTAGGGTTTTTTTTTCATACACTCTTTCAGGGTCTGCTTGGGTACATTTATTTTCTCTTAGTGTCCACAGCAGAGTCCTTCATATGTACTGCATATCAAGGTGAAATACTTTTATGAAAAAAAAAAGTATGGTGATTTTATTTTCTCTAGTTATGGTACTTCGTTGTCATAGTACTGCTTGGCTGCATCAGTTCCCGTAATAATTAATTGTTAAAAGGACGAGAAATTGTATACTTTTTTGTTCCCCTCAACTCCTTCACCATTCCTCTCAATCCAAATCTTTAGTTGACGTTTGTTAAGTGTGATTGCGTAGAAAACTTAGTCAACAAGATAAATCCAACTGGAAAGTAATAGATACTTAAATATTAAATTAAAAGCGTATGGAACCATCACCACATGGCTTTTCTTCCTGACTCATACTCATAGTCCATGTAAATGCATGTCTTTTGTAATGATTGTAATATATATTTAAACAAATGGTGCACAAATGGGTCCACGAGCCACTTTGATGTGCATTGGTTGATAGCTGTGTGAATGTCTTTTATTATCTGTATTCATATTAACTTGAACCACTGTCACAAAGCATTCTGTCATGCAACCTGGTCATAATTCACACATTTTTTTTATGTTTGTGATAACTCTTAAATTGATTTTAGGGATATTCAGTTTTTCAAGAGCAATGAATTGTGCAGGGGATGAAAAAAAAGTGACATATTTCGGAGTGGTGCAGACCGTGTCCCAAATAAAAATATATGAATGCAATATGAATTTAGCATCTTCACACCCTTTTACTGCCATCTGTCTTCACCTCATTTGCCTTTTCTTCGTACACATTTCCATGGTACGTAGTTGATATGTCACTGCATGTCCCTAGGCAGCATATCTATAGTCCTTGTCAATGTCAACCACGACTTGCATTTGCTTGCTTTCATCCTTTTAGGTTAACACCAGCAACAATTGGATCCTTCATTCATTCATCTCATTTTCAAGTTTTAACCCAATTCTTAAAATGCCTGCTCGGTAGAATATATTCATAGGTGGCAATTTTCAAATTATACTCTCAGTTGTATACAGCTACATTGGGGTTTAAAGGGATCATGGTTTTCTGAGGGATCATGGCTACCGGTACATAATATTCTCAGGAGATTTTGAATTTTCCCACTTTTGTCATCATCTAAAGATCTTTTCTGATACAATTTTTTGAAAGGGTTGACAATTTTTTCATGAGTTATACAGGGTCCAAATTTATATCCATGGTTCAAATGGGATTTTGCACAGTATAAAATACCCTTGCAAGTGAGCTGTGAATAGGATAGGATTGACACACTTTTGTTTTTGCATGAACTTATAAAAAAAGAAAAAGACAAAATGGGAAGAAACCTACTTTTGTTGACTGTCCACCCTGTCAAAATGAAATGGAGAGTGTGGTAACTCAATCGATTAAATCTATCACTTGTGTACTTCAGTGCACTCGCTTCAATTTTGTCCATCAAGGCCTTAAACTTAAAGCTTGCACACACTTCTGAAATGCCTGCAAGAGGCATGCATGAGTCTTTTGGAACTGTCAGCAAGAGACTTGCCCAGTTTTATGGAGCTGTCGGCAAAACGCATGCATAGTCCTGTTGAAAAGATTATAGTTTGTAGGAGGAATGCAGTTCTGTGGAAATGTTTGCAAGAGGCTGTCATAATCTTTTCAACACATGCTTGCAACAATTTACAATTTCAAAGTAAGCCTTTTGTTTTCTTATGTTTGTTATGGACAACTACAATCTTTTATTTTTATAAAACTTTGCAAGCAGATAAAACCCTGGCATAATCATATTCATGAAAAAGAATTTAAATAAGAACAAAAACAAGCCCAAAATGTCCTCACTCACATAGAAGGAAACAACAGAAACGGATTTAACCTAATCAGACAAAACAAAATATGCAAATTATTCTTCATCTCCACATTAATGTGCAAATATGCAGTAGGCCTATTTTCAAAGTAATTTCCAAATCCTGTCGTCTCAATGTTTTCTTTTGTCAATGCTGAAAGAATTTACATTCAACAGTACATTTAACAATATAACATAGATCTATAATCTATTATATCTTCTTCACTGCTATAATGCTTTCCCTCATGTCTTTTTGTAGAAATGATATGGGACTTAAAACTTACACAATTTGTTGACTAACCACAGGCACAGCTGGCATGGTGTATATCTATTAATGAAATGTGTGTGTGTGTGTGTGTGTGTGTGTGTGTGTGTGTGTGTATGATCACTTTGTGATTAGGCCACAAAAACTAAACAAGCTCTGAATTTTATCATACCATGCTGTATGCCACCACACCTTCAAATATGAATCATGAAATAATATTTATACATACATAATTTTCACATTGAGTGTAGTCGCATTGTATTAGAATGTAATGTGAAATTTAGATTTATCGTTTTCCTATCCATCACCTTTTTTTTTCTTGCCCACTTTTGAACAGTGTCAAATAGTTGTTTGACATGGCAGATTACTTAATGTTACTTAGATTTATATATTTAATGCCTGATGACAGAGGTATTCATTTGATTTGCTTGCTCTTGCACGTATCTTCTTTAATGCATGAAGCAAAGACCAAAAATGTCAAAATATATCTTTATATTCAGATTCTGGTAGTTTCCAATACCTATATTAAATCGTGTTTGCACTTTGCTACACAGGAAAACTTTCATTGTTGTATAGTTAACTTAAATTGATATTGAAGCGAGGCATTTTGTGTTGAAGTCGATAATATTTATTTAATCATTTTAATATCAACAAAAGGAAGAAAGTAGGGTGTTTGTGTGAGAGAGTGAGTCAGAAAGAAGAGGGAAGTTTCCTTGATGAAAAGAAAGACTGAATCATTTGCTCTGAATATGAATCTCATGTGTTTGTTTAAAATTTATGGGAAAATCTTACTTTTTATCATAGCTGTTATAGTGTTTACTGAGCATCAATTTATTGCTTATCATTGCACACCTTAGAAAGACGTTAGCATGTGTGTTGCTTACATAAATTTGGCATGTAATTGAACATTATTCTATTATTAAATTATCAAGTCCAATTTAGTCCTGATGCAGACTCTTTTAAGAACTCTTCAAGTAGTCTCAATAGATGTAAATGAATTTGTTCAGATCTGCCAATAGCTTAAACTTAATATCATTTATAAAATAATTCATGATCATGTAAACGATTTCTTTTCTCTTAGCCTCACCATGCCCACCACCACAGTACACTCCCCTCCCCTCACTCTTTCATGTCTACCATTTCTTTAACCCCTGGATCATCATTACTTCACTGGTTCATTCACAAAGATACCTCTTCTATGTGTATGTAATGATACTGTAGTCCTATGGAGAAATGGGGGAGCAGCCTCCATATCTTTTGTCGAAACTTTTTTTTTTTTTTTTAAATATATATACTACTTTCATCGTCATCTGTCTTGATTCCACTCACATTGGCTATGAACCAGTCAGTTTGTGGGCATGATTGCATATGTACATTTTTTTTTTTTTTTAAGGATATATGACATGATTTTGTTCTGCCCATTAAACATACCTGAAATCAAATTATAAAATAATGACTCAACCTTACCAATGTTGCCTGTCATTTCTTTGCTTGTTGAAATGAGTGAGTGATAATGAATTTTTTTTGTTTTTTTCTACATTCTTTTGATTGGATTGATTGTGATGGATACATGTATTGATCAGTTAAAAATAATATATTACATTATGTGACACATTGTAGTAGTAGGTAAATTGCATGTAAATTAACCTCTAAGAGTTCATCCACACATCTAGCCGTTCTACCAGCTGGCTAGTAGGAAGAAAAGATAGGGTGTCCACAAGGTTTTTCAAGCTGCCTGCCTAACCTAGGCTTTGCCTTGCCTTGCCTTGCCTTTCTTTAGGATGGGAAAATTCGCACAATAAAAATAAAATTTATGGTTTCTTTTATTATTGGAGAAAAACAAATCTGCTCGCATCTTGCCTTAAATTTTGGTCGCTCGTAAAAAAAAAAAATGCCATCAAATTTTGGATCTGATCCCTTTGAGATAATGGCAGATGGAAGCACTGCCCGTTTAGGCCCAGTGACATCACATATCCTGTTTCGACGGTGAATGTGTTTCAGTACATGGGGGGGTAATGTCAACCATGTTTGAGTTTTGAGCGGTGGTAAATGGCATGGCATCAACCACAGTTCAAGGCTCAAAACGATGGTGAGTCGGTAGCTTGAACGCGTGGACACTACCACCACTCATTCATGGCAATCTTTACCACCTCTCAAACTCAATGCTCGCTACCCAGCAAGCTAGAAGCGTGGCTAGACGCATGGACAAACCCAACCTGGTCCACAAGTTGGTGCATCATCCGCACCAGGTAGTTTTCCCCAGACATCATGCACATTTTAAATAGCGGAGTGTAGTACAGTACTCGGCGCCGCCGGATTTCTGCACGCTCACGGGAGCAACCAAAAACCGTGCAGGAACGCGATGTTGCAGGAATCCAGTGTCGTCAATAGTGAATAGTATAAGACCCGTAACCGGTCTGCTGCGTGCAGTAATACGTTGCGTGCAGGAATCCAGCGAGCACTTAAACACCAACGTAATGCTTACACTTACAAAGTAAACTGCTGCTTCTCCTTCTCATTCTTCTTATTATTATAAATTCAATCAACTTTTGGTAGGCCCTTTCAGTTTCAGTTTCACAGACCAGTCCTTTGACCTTACTTTCCAAAGGCGTTCATGGGATTTGTAAATTGCAATGAATTCAAGAATTGTCTCCTTTGACTTTTGACCATGTAGCCGTTCTGCAGTAGATTTCGGTTAAATCTTGGGAGTGTACACAGGACCGACCGCGGAAATATTTTGTGATTGGGGAAATATCAGCGACCTGTTGGCTCAGGCAAGGGTACAACGTTCTCTCGGTCAATTTGTCTTTTTTGTTTTTTGTTGGTTTTTCATTTTTCATCATGGCATAAGTAAAAACATTTGTGACGGCGCATTGGGAAAACTGTCAGATCTTGCTAGCCATTATTTAGATCTAGGGCTTCATGAAGTAAAAAAAAAAAAAAAAAGTTTTTTAACGAAATGGAAATTATGGCTTCATGATAGCCCATTTTTATCTTGAGTCTGATAAGTTAAAAAAAAAAAGTTTAAAGAGGTTTTTATTTGAGCCTATATACTATATACCAGGCGTAAGAAATAACGCAATACTTTTTTTTATTGATTAGAAGAAAGATATTTTATCGAATAGTAGTATTAGTAGTCAGTAGCATGAAATGACTACACTACAGTGAAGTCCACTTAACTTTTAAGATAAACAGCTTGGGGACTGATCAAGCAGTTGATCTTAAACATTTCAATGAAAATTAAAGCTAAAAATCTCACAAAAACTCAGGCACACACACACACACACACACACATATACACCCTACGTAGGCTGCCTTCAGTCGGGGTGTTGGCTTGGCATCTTCAGAGGTCATAACAAAGTACAAAAAATACAATAGGCCTACAACTACAATGTACAGTTGGGCGCCTATCACAGAGCATGAAGTGGACAACCACATTATGGATGTATGTCTGTTAGTAGGAGCTGTAAAGGTTATCTTAAGCTGACCGCAGGTCGAGGGCGTTTATTACAGCTTATATTAAGCATACTTTCGTTAGTAATGACAGAGAGAAAAAAATGGGTTCAACGAAAAAGTTTTTATTAACCGAGAATTTATCTTAAGCTAATTCCACTGTTAGTAATGGTAAAGAACAATTATTCCCCTTTATCGTGATATAAATTTTTTTTTAACCCCACTTAAGCATATATAATATTAACTTTTACAAAAATCACTCCCTAGCAGCAAAATTATTCCATTGCTCATTCTAAACATTAATATTGTGGCTTTATGACTTTATGCTGCTGTGAAAGAAAACAAAATCATTTTATCATTTGAAAATGATGTACAGTGGAATCCGCTTAAGATAAACTGCTTGGGGGCCGATCCAGCAGTTTATCTTAAGCAAGGTTTATCTTGACCATTTCAATATCACACAAACACCCAGGCACACACACAGGGACACACACAGCGTACGTAGGCCGTCTTCAGCCAGGGTGTCGGCTTAGCGTCTTCAGAGGTCAGAACACCGTACAGAAATCTACAACAGGCCTACAACGACATCTGAAATGTACAGTTTGGCTCCTGTCACACACAGAGCATGAAGTGGACAACCACGTTACGAATGTATGCCTTTAATACATTTTTGTAGCTGCAGAGTTTATATTAAGCGGATCATGGGTCGACAGCGTTTATTATAGTTTATATTAACCGTTCTTTCGTCAGTAATGGTAAAGAGAGAAAAAATTGGATCCAATGAAAAAGTTTATTTCAACCGAAAATTTATCTTAAGTGATGTTTATCTTAAGCGGACTCCACTGTAATAATAATTTAATATGTGTGCATAAAGAACACAATGACCCCTCAAATTGTAAACAAGATATCCTGAAGTTTGCCATTTTGGATCTCTTTGGACTAAAAAAACCCAACCTCAATTGCAATGGGTCTTTTTACAAAAGCTGAGGGAAACCAAACGTGGGACAGTATAAGTAGAGCTGGCCCGTAAGCAAATCAAATCTCTGCTCATTTAAACAGCTTCAAGTCAAGATGAACAAGATATTCAATTAAAGATGCTAATCAAAGAACAGTTGAAGACAGACCAGGAAATGGTGTAAAGTGTTGATTGATTGATTCAATTGATTGCTTTACACTACACTCACCCTGTGGAACACTTGGGTCATCTAAGGGCTAAAAAGAGGGGAAAAAGGGATGCCAAGGAGGAAAAGAAGCACTTAAAATAGAAATGGAAAAGACAAGATAAGACCCAATGGAAAGAGAAATAAAAAAAAAAGAAAGTGGGGATGGATTGGTCACACATTGCGAAAGTCCCCAGAAAACGTCACCGGACAGTCTCCGAACTGGAACCCACAGGGCAGGAGAAGGGTGGGAAGTCTGAGACAGACATGGCGTAGGAGCACCGATAAGGAAGTCAAGGCCGCTGAAAAACATGGCCTGAAATGAGGAGGATCTCACAAAATCGAGACCGCTGGAGGAGTGTAGTTGCGGCCTTATGTTTCCCAAGGAACCCAGAGGCATAAGTAAGTCAAGTAAGTCACAATAGAAATAGAAATACATTTTAATATGATATGCTGTGGTGTGAAGTGTAAAACTTCGCAAGAGGATGAGCAGACGAGGAATAGCCTAATAAACAACCCATTTGAACCGACCAGTGAACTTGCAAGTAATTTTAATGTATTGTTTGATTGGTTGGTTTACACCCCGTTAACCACTTGGGTCATCTCAGGGTGAAAAAAGAATGCCAAAGGTGAAAAGAAGCATTTAGAATAGTAGTGCAAACATGCTATGATAATGATAATAAAATGTAGCAAAAAGGAGAGATGTTTTACAGGGAAAATAAATCATCTCTCAAAAACAATATAACGAAGGACTTCATGCCCTAAAATATATACTGCGATAACCCCCCCCATGATGTTCTATGCCCTTTAAATGTATACATGAGCACTATGCACAGGCGATTACATTCTGGTGGTTTATCTGTGCAAAACCCTATGTTGGATACAGGTTAAGTAAACAGCACAAATTGAATTAGGCTCAAGTAAAAGACACTAACGTTGATAACAACCGCAATTGTCAAATGTTCTTTTCAGTTTCAGTTTCACTGCCGGGCACCAAAAAATGGGGCGTACAAAAAGACATCAGTTCAATAATGCAAACTTTGATCACAATATTCCATAATATGGTGAAGGAAGTTGGATGGTGTGGGATAGGATCTGTACAAATGTGAACTTCTGGTCGTAGAGGGCGACCTGAATCTTGACATGGATGGATGACAATATTTCAAGACCTCAGGTTGTCCCCTCAGCTTATCAACATGACAATACCCACGCCCATTCAGGTCACATTACCAAACAATTTCTTCAAGATCAACAACTTGATAAAATAAAATGGCCAGGCCCGAGTCCTGAAGTGAATTGCATAAAGCATGCATGGGACATGCTTCCATGCCTTTGAAGAAGGCCTTTATAAGCATTCATAATGGTCGATAAGAAGTAGAATCCACAGTTAAAGCTTAAAACGGTACATTTTATATCAATGAAATGGTTGAATGTCAAATACCAATACCACTGAGTTCCCCTTTTGTTTGTATGTCAAATGATGTATAATAACTTTAAACATGTAGAACATAGTAAGTCACAGGATGCATTGAAAAGTGTTGTGTTATTTCTGATGTCTTGCACAGAGTAAAAGAAAGCGATAGCATTGAAACAGCTTACAAATTCCGAAATTCAAAAGAAAATTTCACATGAGCTGGATCCTATAAGGTTTGAATGGTGCAAGATTTGAGCAAAATTTATAAATAACTTGAGCATCTACATGTATCCAGGTTTTTAAAAAAATCAGAAATTTCAGAAAAATATGGATTAAAAGAGTAAACGTAAAAGAAAGCAAAACAAATGCCGTTATACTTGAAATGTGTGGCCAATTTTGTCCTCCCTCTCATGAAATTGATTCAAACACTACTACTACTACTACTTATTGCACTACTACTACTACTTCTTATTGATCAAAACTCCAATAAAGTAAGCTTTACATGGAATCACACAATAAAACAAAAGAAATTACAATAAAAAGCTAGACTAGAATATATATATAAAAAAAGAAAGAAATATAGAAAAGATCTAAAAGATCCTTCTTCTTCCGTGGAGCCAAGAGGACCGTGGACTTCAAGGCCTACAGTCTTCCACCACGCTAAGATTTTCTGTTTTGATCTAAATCTTTTCTATATTTATTTCATTTTTATATATTCTAGTCTAGCTTTTTATTGTAATTTCTTTTGTTTTATTGTCTTT
>JBCHJU010255267.1:0-21451 GCA_039654505.1 Plocamopherus imperialis
ACTAGCTTTAAATTGAATGTAATAGAATCCATGAAATATCATTACATTTGATAATTGAGAGTAATTATTAAAAGACCCCCCTACCATGTCCACCTTTTGAGAATGGGTCATATATATATATATTTGTTTGCGGCACTGAATGTATCGAGGCGACACTTAAGCTTAAATTTAAAAACGTCCGTAGTGAGGGGACGTCCACATCTGCTGGTAACTGATTCCATTTGTTGACCACTCTTATTGAGAAAAAGTTCTGTCTGAGGTTGAGAGTGAGAGAGCACTTTTTCTTGCTGAGCTTAAACTTGTGTCCCCTGGTGGTACTAGAGGAGTCCAGTTGTTAAAGATTTCACATATATTCCATATCCCCTTTCACGTTTTCCATTTTCTATTTCCTCAACAACCATGACATTATATTTGGCTAACTATCATTAACTATGCCACACCATTCATTGTCCTTTGTTTAGATTTTTCGCTGTTTGTGGAAAGATTGCACACACGTCTATATTCTTAGTTCATCCTACATCTTATAAATTCATAGGCTAGGCCAGGGGCAGATCTACATGAGGACACTAGGGACACTGTCCCCCCTAGCATATTTAACAGGTTTGTCTTCACAAGAAATTATAATAAATGAAAAGAAAAGAAAGAAAAAGAGAGGGATGGAAAAGAAAATTGGTTGTACATCAAATAAAGTAGAATGAAAACAAATTAAACAACTAATCATGCATTCAAAAAACCTGCGGTATGCTACTTTGCCAGCTCTCAATTCACTAAACTACTGTAGATGCCTTTATAATAAAAAATCTAGCCTACCTAACATCTAGCACAGTTCCGAGACATTAGATCTAGGCTAAGCCTACGCCCACATGCGTCACATGCACAGCCAACACATGACTCGCTCAGCAGTCAAGAGAGTGAGAGCTAGCGGGATCAGGGACAAATTTCCAACTGTCCCCCTTGCCTTCTCTAAAGTGTCTATGAAGTTCTGGTAGGCCCCTAGGCTTAGGTTGGCGAGTTTTTAGATGGCTTTGAAAAGGCTGCAGGGGGGACATGTCCCAGCTTTGTCAGATTGCATAAAATCAGCCAAACTTTTTATTTTTTTTATTTCACAAATGCGTTGAACAACTTTATATTTCGTTTTGTCTTTGGAAGTTCACATTTAATGGACTAAAATCGAATCATGTCATAGTTTCTTTGGATTGGGGGTTTCAACATATCAATTTTGAGATGTATTAAAGAGTATCTAAAAATCAAAAGGAGAAGAGTAAAAAGGCTGATTGGTTATATTTTAACTGTCTATTGTGTTATCATAAAGTGGATAGAAATTTTAACGCGGCTATTTATGAGACGTTAAATGATTGACAAGTAGCGTTGAAAAAAGATATAATAATTTGGTTTATATTGTTTATTGTTTAGAGGCAATCCCATTTATATTTAAATGGCTGTTAACAAAGATTAAGGATACTAATTTAAACCAGAGAGTCATGAATTGAGTTGCATCATTAATGACTAGCTAGATCTAGACGAGCTCGATTCCATTACAAATACAGATAAATACGGATTGTTGTGTAACACAATCTGAAATATTTGTTATCCTCGTTATGATTGCACTTTGTTGGAAATCATCAAAACAAAGTGCCCCCCAAGCATAGAGGGGTAATTCCGCCCCTGGGCTAGGCCTACCCAGTACTGATTTTTTTTAAAATTAGGCTTCAGTTACAGTAGAGTCCGCTTTAAAGATAAAAAATGCTTAGGGACTAATCAAGGAGTCAATCTTAAGCCAGGTTTTTATCTTCATTTCAAGATGAATTAAAGCTAGCTTAAAATCAAGGGAAACAATGCATTATACAGAGTAGATTCCCTTTTTTTTACAGGCACCGTCATCGGGGTCCAGTGCTACTGTTTATTCTACATGTGGTGTGTTTCTTTTGGATTTTTTATAATTATTCATTCTTTTCTGTTTTGTTTTAGTTTTTTTCTTATTAGGTCTATATTCATTTTGTCTTGATTTATGATTTTTAACAAACTCATCCTGACATGTCCACACATTGTTTGCACACCAACCATCACTGCGCTTCCCTCTTGCTCTTGACATGTTGGCTAGTGCGTGCAGTATATGTACATTATGTGAGACCCGCTGGAGTCAAGATACTTTTCTCCACGACACACAACACACAATACGCGCGCGTGTACAACAGCCAGCTTTACAAGCTAGTGCATAGCCTACAGCCAGTGTGTTTGTGTGGCGTCTTTAGTGGTCATATCACAAGCCTACACCAATACTATGTCTATGGGCCTACGATGACAATATGCAATACCAGTAGTACCCTCGAACCTTTAGTACATATGTAGGTGTCATGCATTACATGAAGTGGACAAACACGTTACGGGTGTATGTCTGTACTAGTAGCTTAAAAGATTATCTTAAGCGGATAGTAGGTCAAAGGCGTTGATAATGTTAACCATATTTAACGGAGAATTTATCTTAAGCGGGCTCCTCTGTATTATTTAGCATTGAACAACAAGCAAGGCTAATAAAGATCCCCCACCAATCTCTCCTCTCTCCAACCACTTTTAAAAAAACCATGAATTTTCATGGATTTTTGTCATCACTGAACTGATGCCTCTTCCATTCCCATCCTAAATCTTGTCAAGTCATAAGTTCAACTGTGACTAGGTCTTCCAACTGCACACTGCCTCACATTGCCTAGGTAAAAGTATTGTGTCTTCTTACCCCTTCCTCTCTTACTACTGGCACACTGACAATATACTTACCCATGCACAAAACTGATTGCAATCCATTTGCTCATTCATTTGTCCACATTCTTTGACATTGAACAACTGACCTCTTATTTCTTTCCCCTATCTGATCACTAATAGAACAACTCCCAAATTACCATCACCTGTGGGCATCATCATGATCATGTTTGCTGCTGCAAATTTGAACTTCACAGTCTGTCTCCATCTCTCTCTCTATCCTGACTAATTTGGGAGATCGATGTTCTGCAGTCTCAAGTTCAGGGATTTGTTTATTGCCTTGGTGTATAAGGCTGATAGTCTACTTTTCGCCTTTATGATTGGATTGTTCCCCCTGGAATACTGTATTCATCAGATCTGTCTTTTTATATTTCTTTAGATGTGACCAATTAATTCAATTTTATTTCACTTATATATTAATGTTTAATATATTTCTTTTTATTCCTAACTAGTTGATTTGCCCGCTCTACGAAAGGGGAGGGGGGGGGATGGGGAAAGAGCTGGGAATAAAATGAAGCATTGACAAATTTAGGTTGCCCCTGCCATTGGTCCTTGTCACTGAAATGTGTTTGGTTGGTACAGGCCTAATCTATGTACTATGACAATTTTGAGCAGGTACATAGAGAAGTGTCTAGATTTTGAATATTCTTCATATATTGTATTTTATTTTGGGTTCAGTTTCAACATTTTTTAATCTAGATCTAGTTGTGTTTCAATGTAATTACTTAATAAATTTTCATTATTTTTTCTTTAAACAGCCCCTATCACTGCCACCACAATCTCTCACGATTGACGATTGGCATACTAGCTTTACTATTTTCCCCACCCCCGGTGTTCCATTGTAATATAGAGGCCTTTTCCATCAGAGTTGATGATCTTGTAGCATATGCCTGGGCTAGTAATATAAGGAGAGTTTGAGTGCCCAGCCACACTCCTTTCCCCTCTTGATCTTTTCCTCTTCTACTTGAATTCAGAGTAATGAGCTAGTCAATAAGTCTGAGGTACAAGAGGTTGTAGGGGTGCATGAAACTGAAATATCTATTTCGGAAGGATCAAATTTTGCCAGGGTGACAGCCGATAGGGCCTGCTCTTTTTGATTTTAATCACTGAGAGTTCTTTTACATGCACAAAGGCACGTAGTACCTCCTAGTTTATCGTCTGTCTCCAATGAGACAAGCCCACACTCATCCTGCCTACCACAGGACGAGGAGGAAGAAAAAAAACCCGAAACATTCCGATTTTTTAATCAAGTTGGCACAGCCAGGGATCTGACCTTTGGCTTGGTGAATGAGTGCCCTGTAATACATGTTGTAATAAATGTACATTGATTAATATGCTATTAAACATAGCTGAACTCATGCCGGTCCCCAGCACTAATACTAATACTAATAGCAATACAAGACAGAGGGAAAGTGGCGATCTAGCAATGTTTATTGTCAAAACAATGAGGTGATTATGACAGAGAAAGTGGCGTTTGAGCACTGCTTATTACTATTATCAAATCAATGACACATTCTTAGGTGGTTGGGACCACATTCCTAGGTGGTTGGGACATGTCTTATCACACTGAATCACAGGCACTGGTCCGCGCATCGCATCGTTATTTTCACGGAAGTCTCACCACGCCCCTTTTTCCGTCATCCTGAAAACCTCAGAATAGTGACAGCCCCGGATAACGACATACTTGTCCGGTCCCGAGCAATAGAGTTGACAAGCGTCATGAGTCCGTTAACATCAAGGCAATTTGAAATTTTTTTGTTTCCTGACTGTAAACAAGCAAAGCCTATTACAAAATATTCTATATCTTTCACAAATTGTTTTTGTTTCACTTTGGTTACTAGTTCTTAAACATTAAAAGCACATATCCCATATTCAAGTTTTGCAATTTCATTTTAAAGTACAGTCAATACAAAAAAATAACACTAGAACGCGAGGAGACCTACGAGGGTCATCATTCCCAGTCTGGGACTATTTTGATCCAGGGAATCTATTTTGCCATAATCAACGTTTAATGTACCACTTACATTCTTTCTCCCCCCACAGGTGTTAAATCATGATATCAAGAACAGGTCTACGTCGAAAATTGAAAAATCTGTCCGTGAACAAGTGCATGCTTGTTTTACTTGCTTCTGTGATATTGTTTAATGAATACCTCATTTACACCTTACAAGCTATGCGATGGAATTCCATTCCAAAGTAAGAACCTTGCCTCTCATATTCATTCCCTTGCACTTTATTCAGTGCTGTACTATTTATTAGAATGAGTTGTTTGTCATCTGTGAAGATAATTTTCCAAATTCATGTATATTTTTTTTTTTTTTACGATAATTTGAGTAATATGATAATAATGATGAATAGAAGGATATAGGTGGGAAAAATAGTTTTGAACATTATTACCTGTCACTATATATAGTTTAAGAGAGTGTTATAGCTCATTTAATTTGCTGTATAGCTCCCTTAGTTATCTTCAAATTGAGTGTGTTTTGTTATATATATTTAAATTGTTTGCATCTGGGTTTAGAGCCTGTACAACTTGTATGGAGTTTTAAATGCACTATAAAAGCCATATTTATTATTATTATTATTATTATTATTATTATTATTATTATTATTATTATTATTAGTATTATTATTATTATTATTATTATTATTATTATTACCCTCTACAGTTGCCCATCGAAAATCCAGACATTTCTCTTCCCAAACATTTTCCGAAGTTATCAAATTTTCCAGGCTATTCAAACACTGACTAAATGTGCATGTGCATTGAATGTCATTACTTCACAGTTATGCATGCTACATGACACATGTTTGCTGTCATACTTTATACATGATTTGGACACATCCTATAAAATGAATGTCTACATGATTTGTAGAATACAGTAGAAGCCTAGAAAGATGATGGGCAAAAAAGAAGAAAGACCAATAAAGAGAGAAAAAGAGCGAGGTAGATAGTAAAAAGAGAATAGAACTATAGAGGAGGGAGTTCAATATATGCTATAGGTATTTGTCCCTCAAATACATGTTGAAACCCATATCCAGAAGATCGAATTTCAGTATTATCATAGATAAATATATATATATATATATAATGAAAAGATTCATCCCCAGCCAATTTGTCCGGACTGTCTCATTCCGAATAATTGAGGCATCTCTGTATGTATATTCAGTAGAATTACCTTAAACTGAAAGAAGCTAAACGAGAAAATACCATAAACCGCAAAGAAATCAATAAATTGTACAAATTTCTTCTTTGTCTTTGTACCGTTTCGTACGATAAACCAAAATACTTCTAAGCGCTACTGCCTTTAAACCAAAACAACTTGAAAGGGTCTTCCTTTTTTCTTTAATTCTGTCTTGTTCAATAATTCGGGGGGGGAGGGATGGGTTGGTAGGTAAACCCTTCAATCACTGTGGACTTGACCAACACCACACAGACAATGAAAGGGATGACAGCGGTGCAATGGACTGACAGGCTGTGTGTGTCTGTCTGTGTGGTCTTTGTTGTTACTGTTACTATTACTCAAGACCTTCACACTCGCCCTGATTGGTTTTCAAGTGGAGGAGAGGGATGTGTCACACCGTTTCATTTCCACTTCGTCTATGAGTCGGCTCATCAGTCTATCACTAGTCAAAAAAATGTCCAAATTCCTGACATAGTTACTGCCCTTGAAAACATTGAAGAAATGGAACTGGCTTTAACTGAAATGCCCTTAAACCGAAATGATTTATAAGGTCCCCAAAATTTTGATTTGAAGTAATTCTACTGTATATATATACATGTGTATGTGTTCCAAAAGACACTGCCTTCAAGCATGCTGGGGATATGTATGCATTGACTATGGTTGATTTAAAGTTTAAGTTGAAGTCAAGGCTCACAGTCTGTGATGGATATTTACCTATATTAATTTCTATGCCCTTAAGCAAGTTCATGCTGCCTATAGGTACCCACAAAATGAAATCACAATGCCACAAGAACAGTACCAAAAAGAACATGTACTTGTTCGACAATGCCTCATCCATTTATACAAGAATTATACTTTACACTTTGTCATACTTTATGGAAATGAAATGGATTAACCAAGGTTATTTTTGTTCTCCCCATGCAGTTCTACCTGTGAGCATCACTACTAGGGGACGTTATCATTGTATAAATAAACACTGACTATGAGCATGCATTGACTATAAACTAATTTTCTTCCCCTCCTTCCAACCAGCATACTTATGGTTAAAGGCTTTTTTCTGTTATAGTGTACTTTGCCAACTCAAAATAATGTGAATAACATTAATTTGTCATAAAAGGCTCACTGATTTTTCTTCTCATGTATCATATGTGTAGTGTTTACTCATGGAGGCTATTCAAAATATGTGTGTCTGAAGGAAATCAAATGGGGTTACTATTTTATAATCTTTAGAATTATAACATACAATTTATTTATTATTTTATTGCCAGTATCCCTGGGCATATATTTACTTTGTAATACACAGGTTTAGAATTTTTAAAAATGCAATTAGATGCTTTTTATTTTTGTCGTCATTGTGAAAGCCAATTAGGTCATATTGTGTGAATTTCTTCGTCAAAGAAAACTGGTCATTATAAATATGCATGTGTGTTCATTGTATGAAACATAAATTTGTTTATGTTCGTGTTGCTTCCCAGAGATACAGAGGAGCAGATGGTAGTCCTGCTGGTATCTGATCCACAAATAATTGGCATACAAGACGAACTGGGTTTTCCTGTAGGATCATTGGTTCGTTGGGATGCTGACAGGTTTGTCTTTTTTCTGAGCAGATTCATTGTATTGTAAAAATAGCCATCTTGTTACTTGTGTTAGTTATGCTGTCTTTGATTCTTACTAAACTAAATGTTGCTCTTTGTAGAGGTATGTGTATGTATGTCTTAAGACCTTGATGCAATTCCTGTTGACTATGTGAATTCCAGTTTCAACCAGTAGAATGTATAGATGTTTTGATTTGTTTGAAATATCCACCTATCAAAATGTGTGCGAGGGCATTAAATGTGAAGTAGAGCCCTTGCCTAAAAGATGTAAAACATCATTTGAAACTCAGGATTGAGCTCTCTCTGTGCTGTAATAGCCCCAATAGGCTGAATGAATATCTTTCCATCTTCTTTAACGTGTTGAAAAGACATTTCAAAACTAAATTTAATACGCATTTTCGAAAATGGATTGTATATATATGGAAATCAATAATAAGACCAAATATATATATAGGCCTAATATAATAAAAACTATGAAAATGAGTTTTGTTTTTCTTTTATTTTGTTTTGTTTTGTTTTCTTGCAATAATTGAAATTCATTAACTGCTTCAATTCCTTTATTGTTCTTAAGATATCTGAGGAGTACTTTTTCAAGGGTGTATAAACATACCTCTCCAGATGTTATCGTTTTTCTTGGTGATTTAACGGATGAAGGAAGCAAGGCAACTGATGCAGAATTCAAATCATATGTAGATCGTTTCTACAACATTTTCTATGAGATTAAGAACACAAAGGTTTGTGGAGTATGCTTTTTTGTTATAATTACAATACTGATAAGTTTAGACAACTTGTGAGTAAAGTAATTACATGTACAGTGCGCACCATTTATATCGACATCTCTTCTTTCGACTTTTCTCTTATATCGACATGATTTGTAAGGTCCGGTTTTTCCTCTCTTAAGTATTACTAAGTTCCTTCCTCTATATCGACACCCTGTCACTCATGAATCTGATATATCGACATGTGAATGAGCAAAATTAGCAAGCTAAACGGACCAAAGGTTATTGCGGACAAAGAGATACCCCTCCCTCTCCCTTACCCACCCCTTCAACAATGCTTACAGATGCCTCCCATTCCCACTGTCACAGTCACATTCTTCTAGGCCAAGATTAGACAGGTAGATAGGAAGGAAGTGGGTTAGTGAGATGGAAAGGCAAATCAGTCTTTTTGTTTGCCTTGCTCTACACTACCATAATATGACAGGATGTTGGTATGGGAAAAAATATCACAAAATTCTAGGCATGATTTCGATACCGGGTTCAGTGGATTCTGTAAAAGGGCATGCCACCTTACCTTCAGATGATACCAGTGAGCTGAAAAAGCCAATGAAGTCACTAATTAGTGTGGCATCTCTCTAGAAAACAGCAGACAATTTTGTTACTAAGGTTGAGACAACAGAGATCCCAGTGTTGAGATAGTGCATACGTTGCAGCCTCAAAACCAACTCTTTTGTAGTAAACAAAAAACAAAAAATACTCTTATTTTAAATAGGTGTCTTTTATATCAACTCTTTCTTATATCGACATAAATTATCTGGTACCGCATATGTCGACATTTCAGGTGTGCACTGTACCAAAAAATGCAGGTAGATTTGTAATCGACAACTATGACTATACAACAGGCAGCACAACAATAAACATAGATAAGTTTCAGTGGATACCCTTCAAAGACCAAAGAGCTAGAAAAAAAGTAACTATTCTTTTCAAAGCAATTACTGGACAAGTAGTGTTATCATTAGAGGAAATCAATATGGAATATAATAGTCACACTAGATCAGTGCTCAAACATTGACACTGCCTTCATCAAATGTAGATAGCCATTTATATTCACTTGTCCCGAATGCATTCTGATTTTGGATTAAACTCCCTATCAATGTAAAATACAGTAAAGATACAGAAGATTTCATGTGGAAACTTACATGTACAACACTTTAATCAAAATACTAGAATAATAATTTACCTTAGGTGCATTGACAAGAATACTCAGCTATCTGAGTTTGAATGTAAACAAAATGAAGTTTGATAAAGCCTCCACTTTAAAGACAATACAAAACAGTAAATTTTCGGGTACATGCCCTTCTTCAGACAGCAAAGAACAATTAAAAAACAATAAAACAACAGAAATTACAATAAAAAGCTAGAAGAAAAAAAAAAAAGAAAGAAATATAGAAAAGATCTAGATCAAAACAGAAAAGCTTAGCATGGGGGAAGACTGTAGAAGTCCTCGTTCCTCTTGGCTCCACAGACTCTATATTCCACTGTGACCACTAAAAAAAATTCTACTTTATTCATCTCAGAAGGGAAATTTGTCTTTTGGTTCTTGACTGAAAACCGAGCGTCAGCTGCGGAGCAGCGCTGCAAACTTTAAATATGAGGTCTGTGTTCAGGTTGTGTGTTTTGAGTAGGCTTTTTTATTATTATTGTAATACTAATCAAATTTAGCACGACTCCTTGTGTCCAAAACCATCTTCTTCTTCCTGTCCCTTCACCCCGTCAAGTTCAATGATGGTGAACCACGCCTCATCAAGCTCCGTGGAAGATCGTCTCAAGAGGAACAAGTACAACATCCAACGCACCAAGGTGGCTCTCAGCAAGAACTTTACCAAGAGATGATCCATGCTTTGTATATTATTTGTAGATTTGGTAGAATATGTGTGTGGGTTCTTGTGTGGATGCTGTGGCGGGATTTGAGGGAGGAGGGGTGGGGGGGATCTGGGATCACTATTAATTGTTGTTGGGCTTTCTGTCTTTTTTTTTTTGTTTTTTTTTAGTTTGTTTATGTTTGTTTTCGGGTTATGGACACTGAGCGACTTAACATAATGAAATCACATTTTTTATTTTGAAACTTGTAATTGTCCTTTTTTCAATGTTTTTTTTTTGTGTGTGTTTTTATTTGTTTTGTTTTGGTTGATAGGTTTGTTGTTGCTTTTTTTTTTTTGTTTATGGATGGGTTTCTTGGGTTGTTTTTGTAGTTGTTACTTTTCTCAAAGGTTTTTTGTTTTTGTTTTCGGGTTGCTGTTAGGTTTTGTTTTGTTTTTTTTGTATCAGATTTGTTTTATTTTTTACATGAAATAGTAATTGTTTCGTATGATTAATTAAAACAACACACGGTGAAGTTTGGGTTTTGGTTTGTGTTATTTCCTTAATTATTGAAATGCAATGTTTCCGTCTGTTCTGTCTGTCTGTCTGTGTGCTCTTTTTTTTTAACTGCAATTTACCAATATGCCAGGATGAGGACAAATCCTGGTCATCCCGACATATCGGCAAATGTAGTCAAAGACTTTCATTGTATATACATGTAGTGCTCATGCGGGCTTATATTGGTTTGTGGCACAGAAAGAGTTAACTTGTCCTAATACGAGTTTGCCGCGTTAGTAATATCAGTATAGCTTAAAATGTACACATTTCCACAGTTGAATTGGTATGCCAAGTGTTTCTACTGACTGACTGACTTAATCGCTTTTCGCGTCTTGTTCATCGGAGCAGGACGCCTCAGCAACTTCGATGATCTTCCTTGTCATTCTTCTCCACTCAGTGCGGTTTTGAGCGATGAGTCTTAGGTTTTGGAGGTCTTCTAATGATTTGAGCTTTAGGGCGGGATCAATCTGAGAGATTTCTTTGTTGAGGACAGTTGCGATGGTTGTTATTGGTCTTCCTCTGTAGTTGTTTTCAAATTTGGTGAAGTAAAGTTGCATAGCTCTGTTGGTAGGGATGTCATTGTTTCGCCTTAATATGTGTTTAAGGCTACTATCAAGGCTAAAAGCCATGTTTGTTTTGAAATGAAGATTGGTTGGCCTATTTTCACTGATAAAGGTTTTTTTTTTTTTGTGTATGTTTTATTGTTTCTTTTTCAAATCATGAGTACCTTGTGCTGTTTATTATTGTCAGTAAGACTACTTCACAATTTCACTATTTTTAGCACTTTCTTTTATAAATGCATATATTATATATACATATATACACATCTGAGATCTACGTCAATGCAATCCTTTGCCTTTTTGTTTGTTTTTTTTAGGACTTTCTGTTGCTTTGAGTGAGCACCTCTGTGTGTTGCGTATCTGTATGCATGTATTGGTATGAGTGTTTGTGTATGCATGTGTGAAGTGTGCACATGTATTTGTGTGCTTTCAGCGTGAAGAATTGTTTCGATATTTATTTATTTCTTTATTGTATTACTTCTTGTTTTCAAACAAATCCAAAAATAAAAATAAGGCATGACTAGAAATTAGTGACAAATTAAATTTATTTTTCAAATGTTTAAACAAGGAACAACAACAATAATAATAGTAAAAATAATAATAATAATAATAATAATAATAATAATAGTAGTAGTTATAATGATAATGATAATAATAATACTGCTAACAGTGAACAAAAAATTTGTATTATTATCATCAAGGAAACAATAAATTAAAATATGATAGATTGAATTGAAAAAGAAGAGCTAAAAAATTCAATTTAAAAAGATAATAAGTATGGTCAAGAACACAATCAATGAAAATTTGATACCGGTACATAAAATTAAGAAAACAAGTAAACAATTCAATTTAAAAATAGGAAATTACAGGGTATATTAATCAATAAGAGTTAAAGGCCCGTAGCGACTGTGACGTCACCATTTACCGTGGACGAATGTGGAATAGTGACGAGGATTTATGTTTTAAAATGCTCCCAGCACAAATGTAACTAAGTTTATGAATCAGCGAGCACAAATTTTAACCATTTTATCTGTTTTATCACAATTCGATAATTTTCAAAAAAAATAATAAAAAACAAACAAACAAACAACCCATATATTTTTCAACTCGCAAGGTATGGATGCATTGCATATCATATTATACAGTATAATGTATACTCACTGCTGTCCGTTTTCGTATGTGCTTTTAAATTGGGAGTGTATGCAAAACCATCCAAGGGGAATTAAGTCATGAAATTTACAGAACCGACCGGGGAAATATTTTGTGATTGGGGAGGTTTCAACGACCTCTTGGCTCAGAGAAGGAAATAACGTTGTTCTCTTTTTCAATATGTTGTTTCTTTTGTTCTTTTGTTTTGTTTGACTTTTTTTTTTTTTTTTACTTTGTTTCAGTTGTTTTATTTTTGTTTTTTGTTTGTTGTTGTTGTTTTTTTTTTTTGGGGTGGTATTGGTTTCTGGTTGTTTTGGTCTTTTAAACAACAAAAACAAACAAGAAAGAGACAAACACAACAGAAATAAAAAACTATCAAATAAATAAACAAGCAAAAAAGAAAAGAAACTACTCCCCCCACCCTCCCCCCCCAAAAAAAAAAATAAATAAATAAATAAAAATTTTAAAAAATAGAGAAAGCAAAACAAAACAAAAAAAGCCCCACCAAACTGAAAACGAGAGCAATCACAAAAGATTTCCCCGGTCGGTTCAGTATACTCCGAGACTTCATTCCTGTCGGACGGTTGTGTATACACTCCCTTTTACATACTAATGGAAGGACAGTCGCTACTCGCAGACCCTCCCGTAAGAAATATTATTTTGTGGGAGCCACACAGCACTTTATTATGAAAAATACACGTAAATAATAGTCCAACACATTATATTAAAAGTTTAAAATGTTTGAAACTATCGGAACGAAAACAAAAAACATACTCATGACAAAGGGCAGGGGATGGGGGAGGCTGGCAAATCAATATTAAAAGACAGGGAGGAGTTGGTTGTTGGGATAGGGGCGTAAGCTTACTGACTTAAATCATGTTCGCTGAATAAGTGTCATCAGACGCTTCCGCCTGGGAAGCGAAATATACATGTATACAATTACAATGCAAGGAGGAGGTATATTCAACCGTATAATGTACATGTATAATGTGTCCGGACAAGATTCCCCCAAAAGTCCGGTTTGAGAAATCCTGTTAACTTTTTTTCATTTTCCATCAAACAATGGATTTCTCGTGAAGTGAGAAGGCTACATTAAAAAAGGAATTTGTCTGGCATAAGAAGATTATACAATTGTGAAATGTTTCTCCATAAGCCAGCAACAAATATTATGCAACTCATTCGATAAAAACGTCGGTAAAGCTGCATAATATTGAAAAATCCTTATGAGACACCATCCTTCAAAAACTGATCCACACATTCGCAAGCTCCCTCTCTCTATCTCTCTGCCTTAACGTTTAGCCAGCTGTCCTCTCTTGTCCCTACACCGTCTTTGATAGCGTTTTCCACTTCAGCTGTAAGTAGTCTTTACATCTGCTGGTTTTCCCTTTAAGTAGTCTTTACATTTGCTGGTTTTCCCTTTAAGTAGTCTTTACATTGAATTACATTTGCTGGTTTTCCCTTTAAGTAGTCTTTACATTAAATTACATTTGCTGGTTTTCCCTTTAAGTAGTCTTTACATTTGCTGGTTTTCCCTTTAAGTAGTCTTTACATCTGCTGGTTTTCCCTTTAAGTAGTCTTTACATTAAATTACATTTGCTGGTTTACCCTTTAAGTAGTCTTTACATTAAATTACATTTGCTGGTTTTCCCTTTAAGTAGTCTTTACGTTGCCTACATTCATTGACATTTGGACGGTCGACCCATTTGTTTTTTTTCAATGGGACTTTCACATAATTAAGGTTTTCGACCCCTAATGCTAAGTCAAGGAGTCGATCTGCAGTTTGAACATGGCCGTGCGAAAAATATGCATGTTTGGGGACTTTGGGAACTGTTGTTACCTCTGCATTCGGAAGCGGCTTTACTTGAAAAAAAAAATTCTGCAGTTGAGACGGATCAGGGGTGTTGGTTTTTTGGGGTCTTTTTTGGGTGCTTTGCTGGGTTAAAAACAAAAATAAAAATTCCCTTAAAACACTTCCCTTTTCCGATAGTTGTTTCTAGGCCCAGTCTCGTTTCCCTTGCTGTTTTCACACCTTTTAAAACGGAAGTGGTTGAAATCGTAAGTGCGTTCCAGTTTGAGCAAATGTGTTCAATATCACTTAAGTCTAGCTTTTTGATTTTGTAGGCCTACTTACTTATAAACCTCTAGATGTATACTCTAGAATTTAGCTTTACTTAGGCTTACTGGCTCACTACTTACATGTCCTATTCACTGAAGAATTTGATGACTCCATTCACTGCTTTCTAAAAAAGAATCTAGATCTAGGGTCAATTTCAGTCAAGCTCGTTTGTATTGTGTACATGTATAAAGACAATCATAAATATTAAAAAGAAATGAATAAATTATAAAAAATTTTTTACAAATTCCACTAATTCATCCCCGAAGGGAAATTTGGTTTTTAACCGAAAACCGAGCGCCAGCCGCAGAGCAGCGCCGCAAACGGAGGCGAGTAGTGTAAATAACCTTGCCCAAGGATTAAATCACAATGCCCCTGACGGGTTTCGAACCACCAACGTTTCGGTTGCCAGACCCAAAGCACAACCGACTGTGCCACTGTGACCACCACATTATCATATTATGCTGGTGACGTTTCCTACCTGGACAAGGCGATCGACGCAAGTCTTGTGGCCACGTGACGATGCTATGGACGTGGCCGTCTCTCCCAGCACGCGCTCTGCATTCACGTCAATGTGCTCTACTTTTAGCAGGCCATCCACGCACTCCTTTTGACCTTTCCAACACGCATACATTAGTGCTGTCCACCCTGTCTTGTCCTTGACATTGACATCGATGTTTTCGACCTTGACGAGGCGATCCACACATTCAACGTGGCCTTTGAAACACGCCATCATCAATGCCGTTCTGCCTTGAAAGTCCTTGACATTGACATCGATGTTTTCGACCTTGACGAGGCGATCCACACATTCAACGTGGCCTTTGAAACACGCCCATACCAAGGCCGTACTCCCGGCAAAGTCCTTGGCATTGACGGCAATGTGTTCCGCCTCTACAAGACAGCTAACACAATCCACGTGTCCCTGGATGCATGCAGAAAACAAAGCGGTTTTCCCAGTCGAGGACTTTGCGTTGATGTCAAGCTGTTGTTCTAACAGAAGTCGTCTAACTACGTCATCGCGTCCAAACTGACTCGCCGCTGAAAGCGCTCTTAACCCTTCTTCGTCGATGGCATTTATGTCAATGTCTGTGACAGTTAGTAAGCGGTCAACGCAGTTCAGATTGCCTTTGATGCATGCAGCCATTAAGCCTGTTAATCCATTCTTGTTTCTGGCATTCGTATTAATGTTTTCCATGTCTATCAAACGACTCACACATTTCTCGTGGCCTCCCCAGCATGCATGCATCAAGGCTGTATTTCCGATTGAGTCATTGACATTAACATCAACGCCTTTGACCCTCAACAGATGACTGACACACTTAGAATGGCCCGATGTGCATGCAAACATGAGCGCTGTCGCACCACGCCGAAACGACAACGATGTAGCATTGACGTCAATGCTTTTCACTCTAGTAAGCAGTGCCACACATTCGTGAGTGCCAACACGGCAGGCCATCATCAACGCTCTAAGACCATTGCGTTGAGTGGCATTAATGTCAATGCCTTCCTTTTTGACCAGGAGGTGCACACACTTGGCATGTCCGTTTTCACACGCGTACATGAGGGCCGTCTCCTTCATCCGGGCACAAACCCGATTAACATCAACGCGTTTTGACTCGAGAAGAACCTGGACACAATTATCATGACCAAAGATACTGGCAAACATAAGAGGTGTCAAACCCCTACGATCAAATAGATCTGACGTGCCTGCCCTGTGATGAATAAGTGTTTTGGCTACGCCAGCGTGACCCAAGGACGTTGCAAGCATCAACGGAGCCCTTCCTCTTCTGAAAACCACAGGGTCAAGAACACACTGAGATATCAAATCTTTATCCTCGTGTTGCAGAAAGAAATCGATCAAGTGGCTGTTTCCATGTAAAGATGCATACATGAAAGCTGTCATTCCCTTGTAATCACTGACACTGGCATCCGCCCCAGCATCAAGCAGACATTTACACGCCTCCACAGACCCGTTTTCCACAGCGTACATCAAGGCGTTCCATCCATTGCTATCCTTCCCGTTGACATCAATATTTTTCATCCGAATCAAACCTTTTAAACAAGCAAGCCTCCCATGCAAGCTTGCAAGCATCAGTGCTGTGATGTTGTTGTTATCCACCGCATTAACGTTGCATTTACGAGTTGCAATTAAACGGTAGACGGATCTCGTGTAACCGCCATGAGACGCATGCATTAAAGCAGTCCAGCCTCGATTGTCCTTCGCGTTGATATCACTCAATGATGTCTCAAGCAAACGATCCACACTTCGAAAGTACCCGTTTTTGCAGGCATGCATGAGGGCTGACAAGCCTTTCTTGTCCTTTGCATGAATGTCTATTCCCGGAGTCTGCAGCAGGATGTCCATGGATCCGACGTGTCCGTGACCACTGGCATGCATCAGGGGCGTCATGCCGTCTTCGTCTCGGCTATTGACATCAACAGTTTCCTTAGATAGAAGAGACTCCACCCGGCTGTCCTGTCCTGCTTTACAGGCATTCATAAGCCAATACTGATCCAATCGTCTGCTGGTTTCGTCCACATCCACGGGCTCTTCGATCGGCTCAAGGCACGGATACTTAACAGGCTCGTCTGTATTGGTCAGGCGTACTCTTCTCTTATTGGCTAATTTCAAAAGACAGTCATAACACTTGGGGCGTTCAAACTTTTTGGATATCAAAAGAGCAGTCAAACTCAAACCATCGTTGCTCATTGCGTGAACATCAACCTTTTTCTTTCTCTTTTTCTGCTGTTTAAATAAGGATTCCACACAGGCAACGTGACCACTGAGACAGGCAAACATCAGTGCTGTCCATCCTTTTTTGGTTTTGATATTCACCCTGATGTCTTCCTCCTGAAGAAGACAATCCACGCATCCAACATGTCCATGCTTACAAGCAAACATTAGGGCTGTCTGGCCGTACTTATTGGCGGCGTTGATGTCTCTATCTTTGATCAGAAGAAGTCGCTTGACGATATCAAGACTACCGGACGATGCAGCACACATCAAAGCCGTCATACCCGTATTACTGCTTCGGTTTACTTGCCCTGTGGCGCCCAAAGAAAGAAAACCCTCCACCCACTCAGTGTGCCCATACAAACATGCCACCATGAGAGGGGTACTGCCTTTAACGTCACGCCCATCCAAGTCCAAATTGGTACGGTGATAAGCGTGCTCCATGCAACCAGGATGTCCATGTTCGCTTGAATACATGAGGGCTGTCCACCCCTTGTGGTCCTTGCTGTTGACGTCCATGTGTGGCCACAGTCGTTTGACCAGCTTCATGTCACCCTTCAGACATGCCAACATTAACAAGGTAATGCCTTTGTTGTCCCTGGATTCAATGTTGAGATTCGGCACAGAAAAAAGGTGGCCCTGAACGAAATGGCGACTCGATGAATAGTCATAGACAAGGAAATTTCTACCTTTTGCATCACAGGCATTCAAATCAAATCCCTCTGCTGAAACTATAGGCAGGCTCATCATAATATTGTTTTTACTTGCCAGTATCAAGGCAGTCTCTCCTTTTCTATTCTTCACGTTTAGGTCAATGCTAATTCGTTTCTGCCTGTGCTCGTCTCCTCCGACTTCATTGAAAACATCGATCAGGAGACTGAAGATGGCTCTTCTATGGTCACTGAAAGTGGCAAACATGAATGCCGTCATTCCGTCCCTGTTCCTGGCATTGACATCAATACTCTCAACCTGACAAAGAAGGCGCACAATTTCAAAGTGCCCGCCCCTGCATGCCAACATCAATGCCGTCATGCCATCTTTATTGCAAGCGTTGACATCAGCATTGAATTCCTGAACAAGACAATCGACAAATTCTGTGTTGCCATTATGACAGGCAATCATTAACGCAGTAATTCCATCCGTGTTCATGGCATTGACATCAATATTTTCCCTCTTAACAAGGTGAAATACACACTCAGTGTGGCCATTGTGACAAGCAACCATTAATGCTGTCAGTCTGTTCACATCCATGGCATTGACATCAACGTTGGCATTATTCAGAAGATGTTCCACACATTCTTTTTGACCATTCTGACATGCAATCATTAGCGCTGTGCAACCAGTATCCTTGTCCTTGGCATTGACATCAATTTCATCCATCTGAACTAGACACTCGACACATTCATGGTGGCCGTTTTTACAAGCGCACATCAAGGAAGTCCATCCGTACATGTCCGTCACATTGATGTCAATTTTTGGCATCTTAGAGAGATGAACCACACATTCATGGTGGCCGTTGTGACATGCGACCATTAGTGCAGTCCATCTGTTCCTGGTCATGGCGTTGACATCAATGTTTTCCGTCTTAACAAGATGATCCACACACACATGGTGGCCATTTTGACATGCAACGATGAGTGCTGTCACTCCATCCGCGTTCATGGCATTGACATCAATGTTTTCTACCTTTACAAGACGACCCACACATTCATGGTGGCCATGATGACATGCCAGCATTAGTGCTGTCCATCTGTTCTTGGTCGAGGCGTTGACATCAATGTTTTCCACCTCAACAAGTTGATCCACGCATCTATGGTGACCGTTCTGACAGGCAAACATTAGTGATGTCCATCCACCCTTGTAAAAAGCATTGACACCAACATTTTCCATCTTAACAAGACGATACACACATTCGATGTGGCCGTTCTGACATGCAACAATTAGGGCTGTCACTCTGTCCTTGTTCATGGCATTGACATCAATTTTAGTCGCCTTGACGAGATGATCAACACATTCATGGTGGCCGTTCCGACATGCAACAATTAGGGCTGTCCGTCCGTCTTTTGTCATGACATTGACATCAATTTTAGTCACCTTGACGAGATGATCAACACATTCATGGTGGCCGTTCTGACATGCAACAATTAGGGCTGTCCGTCCATCTTTTGTCATGACATTGACATCAATTTTAGTCGCCTTGACGAGATGATCAACACATTCGTGGTGGCCGTTCTGACATGCCACCATTAGGGCTGTCACTCCATCCCTGTTCCTGGCATTGACATCAATTTTTTCCACCTTAACAAGCAGATCGACACATTCATGGGCATCGTTCTGACATGCAACCATTAGAGCTGTCGATCTGTCCTTGGACATGGCATTGATATCAGTGCTTTCCGCCCTAACAAGACAATTCACACACTCATGGTGGCCCCTGTGACAAGCAAACATGAGTGAGGTCACTCCATCCTTGTCAATGGCATTGACATCAATGTTTTTAACCTTAACAAGACGATCCACACATTTAAGGTGGCCATACAAACAAGCAACCATTAGTGCTGTCCATCCATGCCTCGTCACGGCATTGATATCAATGTTCTTAACCTCAACAAGACGTTTAACGCAATCATGGTGACCCTTGTGACAAGCAAACATTAGTGAGGTCACTCTGTCCTTGTCCATGGCATTGACATCAATGTTTTCCACCTTAACAAGATGATCAACACATTCATGGTGACCTTTCTGACATGCAAGCATCAGTGCTGACAGTCCGTCCTTGGTCATGGAGTTGACATCAATGCCTTTCACCTCAGCAAGACGATCCACACATTTGTGGTGGCCATAGTGACATGCAACCACTAGTGCTGACAGTCCGTCCTCGTTCTGGGCGTTGACATCAATGTTTTCCAACTCTGCAAGGCGATCCACACATTTATGTTGGCCACAACGACAAGCCAACATCAGTGCCGTACAGCCGTCCATTCTTCTGGCATTAACACAAACGGCGCCCGGTGCAGAAAGCAGCACCTCGACACAACCGACATTCCCTGCAATGCACGCTGCCATGAGAGCCGTCTCCCCGTTATTGTCGGCAAGGTCGGTGTCAATTCCCGCGTCACCAACAAGACATTCAATGCATGAGGCATGGCCTAGCCGACTTGCAAGCATAAGCCCTGTCCTTCCACAACTTGCGTCAAAGTCTTCCTTGGCAACTTGCACAGCTCTATTCAATCGACGGCTATCGCCAGTCAAGCATAAAAAGAGAACCAGGCCACGCTTGGCTGAACAAGGAAGCATGTGGACATCCTCTACAAGCCTGTCAATCATTCGATAGAAATGTTCTAAAAACATTGCATATTGATTGGAGTGTGCCATTGTCAGTTATCGACAACCTTACTCGTCTGTATTTTGATAGTTGTATAACTGCCATGAATCTTACCTTGTATTGTTATTGTATTGCAAAATTCATTTACGCATCTCACCTCGTTGTAAAGGAAAGTGTCAAATATTTTGTCCTGCAATTTTCCATTTGCTTCATTTTTTTTATGTCACGGTGTTATTTCATCCTACGTCATACATTCTATTTCACCAATAAAACCCAGAAAGAAAAAAAAAGAAAAGAAAGGCTGACAGACAAAACTTCCGGTAAACATTAAATAACAACCTCAAGAGATTCCACAGCAACACAATTCAATAAAAACCATTGCCTCATTTGGAAAATCTAAGAGACTGCACACAGAATAGACAAAATTTGTCAAATATCCCCACAAGGATATAAGGAAAACAGCCGAAGCTGCCAGATCAGATGACCCAGCCACTGGAAGGCACTAAGTGAAGTGAGTGATACAATCTGATGTATGGCATTAAAACATCAAGGCAATGGATAAAAAAAAAAAAAGTCAAATTTGAAGATTGCATTTCATGACTTCCTTCACAGACAACTTGTGGTAGAATTGAACAATTAGAGCTTTTCTTTACAAGAACAAGTAGAGCTTTTCTATAAAGTCCTTTTACTGGGTATCGCTTAACATGCACAGCCAGTTTTCTCCAAAGGTGATTTCCATCCAGAACTCCAAATCACTACAAATCGCCCAAAATGATGCTGCTAGATTAATTTTCAGGAAAAGCAGACATACATCAGCATCTCATCTTTTAAAAGATCTGCATTGGCTTCCAATTTTTAAAAGAATACAGTACAAAATTTGTTCACTGGTCCATAAATCG
>JBCHJU010255268.1:0-15260 GCA_039654505.1 Plocamopherus imperialis
CCCCCCCCCCCCCCCCCCCCCCCCCCCCCCCCCCCCCCCCCCCCCCCCCCCCCCCCCCCCCCCCCCCCCCTCCCACTTCCTGTTGTATGTTTTAGTACTTTTGTGTATGCGCAGGTGTGATAAGTGTGTGTCTTTGTTTATACATGTGTTGCATATAGATATGGATTTTTTTGTTGTTGTTGTTTTTGTCATTGTTTAGCTATATTTTTGCAGTTTTTGTAAGCTTTTTTAGTGTTCTTTTATTGTGTTGTGTGTGTGTGTGTGTGTGTGTGTGTGTGGATTTTGTTTGTTTTTATGTGGGGGGTTTTCTTGGGTTGGGGACAGTTTGTTGGTTTTCTATTGCTTGTTTATTGTTTTGATCTTGCCTTTTGGGTTGGTTTGTTTTTTGTTGTTTTGTTGTTGTTGTTGTTGCTGTTGTTTTTGTTTATTTGTTTGTTTGTTTTTTGTTGTTGTTGTTGTTGTTGTTGTTTTGTTTGTTGTTTTTGTTTTTTGGGGGGCGGGGGTGATTTTGTATGGGGGAAGGGGGGTGGCAAGGGGATGTTTTGTTTTTTGTTTGATTTTTTTGTCGGGGACGTAGGAGGTGGACGTATCATTGTTTGACTTTTTAGTTAGGTGGCTACACAGTTCTTAATTCCCAAAGGGACATTTTGTCTTTTGGTTTTTTGACCGAAAAACGAACGTCAGCCGCAGAGTAGAGCAGCGCCGCAAACGGAGGCAATAAGTGTAAATCACCTTGCCAAAAGATTAAACACCGATTAACGTTGGGGTTTTTTTAAGCAGACCATGCAAGCGGTCACCCATCTGAACAGTGACCATGGTCAACGCTGCTTGACTCAGCTCATTGTCGATTTGTGCTCACCACTGATCCACCGACGCCACACTTTTTTTCCACCCCGGATAAACATTGCAGCAACTTTGAAACGAGGCAGTCCCGGGGCTTTGGGATCCATGAAACCTACGTCTTCTTAGGGTATCAGCAGTTTAAGGCCAAAACACCTGTTCGAGGTGGATTCTCCTCCCTGAAGACTAGATACTGTCTCGCTCTTTAAGAGTTCAGTTTGCCGCGCTTTGCTTTGTTGGCGTACATTACTTCGTTAGGATTTAGGACGTATCCTCATGATTGCGCTTCATAATACATGTACATACATGTATATAGAACTGAATGTGACGGGGCTTGATATGAATGCTGATTTTGACAGTCATGAATTATTGTTAGAAATGAATTTGCTACAAGATACTTTGCCAGAGTGACGGCCGATATGGCCTGCTGTTTTCGATTTTAATCACTGAGGGTTCTTTTACGTAGCATACGCAAAGGCACATGGGACCTCCTAGTTTATCGTTCGTCTCGGATGAGGCTAGGCACTCATTCATCCTCCTTCCACAGGACGAGGATGCGGAAAAAAACGGAAAATTTAGATTTTAAATCAAGCCTACATGGTCGGAGATCGATGCGCTCCAATAATAATAATAATAATAATAATAATAATAATAATAATAATAATAATAATAATAATAATAATAATAATACATTGTATATTCATGCCCTGAATGTGTCCATAGATATTGATTAGAAACAGTAGATTGCCCTGGAACCGCCTACTGGAATTGTTATGGTTTTTTTAAATCCTACCCCACCTTAAAAATCTAAAAGTTATGGACGCGGTCTTGCAACGAAGCCAAACCAAAACCCCATCCCAACCTCCTTTCCCCACTCACACTTTTCCTCTCCTTCCAGCTCAATCAAATTACAATTAACTTTGCTGTTCTTGTTTGTGTGTGTGTGTGTGTGTGTGTGTGTTTGTGTGTGTGTGTTTGTGACTGAGCGTGCGCATGTGCGTATCAAAGGAGTCTCTGTGCATTGTATTGGGCCACATTCTGTGCGTTTCAGAACTCCCTAAGACATAAATTTTCTTCTTCTGAGGTCGATACAGAAGCTTATCTTATTATTTTCCGGCAGAAGATTAATTTTGGTGGCGGATGGAGAATAAAAAGAAAAGTGGAGGGTTGTTAAAGAGGGAGGAGGGGGGGGGGGCGAGCTGAGAATTAAGTTATTACCCTTTACTAAACGACAGTTCGTCGATCCAATGCCATGCTGAGGTATAAACTGTTATGGACGGCCCCACTTTTATGCCAGATCGAACGAATTAACTCTTTCTATGCCACAGGCCAATACTATTTCCGCATATTGGCACTATTTAAGTCTTTGGCGCACGCTCATGCCGATGAGTGGACTTATAGTCCACAAAGAGTTCAATTTCTCTCATGTTGGTACATGTGGTATAATATTATCGTAGATTGACTAAGAATGAGTTTGCACATGAGTAGTGACCAAAGCCTCCGTCAACTCGCTTATTCGTCGGTCGATTTTGGAACCACACTGGGTCCAGTAATTTTTATTTTATTTTTTTGTTTTTTGTTTTGTTTTTTTTTTTTTTTTTTTTTTTTTTTTTTTTTTTTTTTTTTTTTTTTTTTTTTTTTTGATTGCTTGGTTTTTGTTCTTTGTTGGTTTCCTTTCTTTCTTTTTTTTTATTTCTTTTTATTTTATTATTTTTTGTTGTTGTTGTTTTGGGTTTTTTTCTTTTTTTTTTTAGGGGGGGGGGCGGTTCTCTGTTCCCCTCCTGGTGGTCATGGATTCTGGGTGCCTCCTCAGTGCAAAAACTTACACGACATGTGCAAGGCGAAACGAAACAACATCGGGACTGAAATAGCATGGCAAGAAATTAAATCTGACACGTCGATCTAAATTTAGTCTTAAAAATTTAAAGTGTCTAGATATAGATCTCAGTGTCAGATATTGTTGCTTCTACCATTGACAAACATGAGGAACAGCTCGTTTCGTTTCTTTGAGATACGAGACCAAGCCGCTTCTAAAACTATCAATGTGCCTGTCCAAAGTATACAATCTTGTAGTGAAGAAAGCGTTTTGGAATGGATCCAACTCGGTTCGCAAGATTGCCAACTCCTGATGAGCATTGAAAACAATAATTTAAACTTTTTTGTGGGGGGGGGGTGCATGTAGGCAAGGCACGACAACATCGGAAAACTCTGTATGGAGGGTGTTGTGGAGAGCAGGAAAGGACGCGGCTGAGTCAGAAAACGATGGATCCCGGATGTAAATCAGAATTGACTTAATCAAAGAGACGATAGATCCAAGATATAAAACATACTCGACTTAATTAAAGAGACGATGGATCCAAGATGTAAATCAGAATTGACTTAATTTAAGAGACGATGGATGCTAGTTGTAAATCAGACTCGACTTAATTTAAGAGACGATGGATCCAAGATGTAAATCAGGATTGACTTAATTAAAGTGCAACAGCAAGCAGACCTTATTATGGCGCAAGATGAGTTGGATTCCGTGGAGCGGTGTATGTATGTGTGTGTGTGTGTGTGTGTGTCTGTCTGTGTGTGTGTGAGGGGAGGGGGCGCATGTCAGGAGAGGATCTGTCATAGAGAGAAAGCAACGTTGTCGCTATGCCTATGCTTGTATTCTAAGAGGGGCATGGTGGATGCATAGGCACTTACTCCCAACTTCACGGAGTCCTAGAACGAAAGGTTTTCTTCCCCCTTTATGTTAAGGAATTCTGTCTTTCTGGGGTATTTTGAGAGGCGACCCCGGTTAATGCTGTCCAGCATGTAACATGTATTCTGGGCCACCACCGACACTTCATTCAACATAATAAATACAGATTTTCGTCAACCGATGTCTTCGGCAGATCCTCAAGCTGCGATGGTTCGACAAGATTCAAAACACCAACCTGTGGACAAGGACAAGCCAAACAACCAATTATAATAGACGTCCAGGTCGGACGAAGAAAACGAAGATGGGTCCGCCATACCCTGAAGAAAGGTCCCTGTACCATTACAAAACAGGAATAACAAAAAGCCACAGTGGAGAGCTCAATATGAGCATAAAAGAAACAAGGTTTAATAAAAACTTTCACTATAGGGACAAAATAAAACAGTAAAATTTTCGGGTATATATCCTTTGTCAGGCAGCTATGAACAATCAAAAGACAACAAAACAAAAGAAATTGCAATAAAAGACTAGAATATATCAAAAATATAATATATAACAAATATAGAAAACATCTAGATCTATAAAGCAAAACTTAGCCGTGAGAGAAGACTGAAGATGTCTTCAGTCCTCTTGGCATCACAAATGTAGAAGAAAATGATTAACTGTTTTGTTTTGTCTTTATAGTGGAGGCTTTTATTAAACTTTTGTTTTCTTCACATTACAAGACAGGGTCTAGAATGGAGCCCATACGATAAGAGGAAAAGAGGACGCCAAAAGCTGACGTGGTGGAGAAGGAGCTTACAGCGAGACCTGATCGACGCTGGACTCCAATGAGAGATGCAAAGTCAAGCCCTGGTACAGTGTTTTGTCATCGTCCATTTTATTTTTAGCATATTTATTTATGACATCCATACAAATAAAGAACATTAATGAACAGTAAAATATTCCAAAATAGCCTTAACAAGCTTTCACAACGGGATGTCAAAGTAATATCAGGCAAATGTACAGAAGCTAGCTTTCAACTTCCACATCTTTACCTATAATTCTCAGGCCCCGCATATCAAGACCATTAATCTTATCTTCTAGAGTACTGATGAGTTTCTGAGCCGTGAATAATTATAGATTTTGCATAGGAATAGCAATTTAGATGAGCTTTTGTCTGGTTCCAGAAAAATCCGTCTTGAGGACAGCAGCCGCAGTCGCCTGAGATCGAAGCCCTAGATATTTATAGTTATAGTTCTTTCACATTCACCTTCACCTTGTCCCACGACTGACAAATTATCGCAGAGAAAGTGAACGCATCGTAGAAGTGGTCACTCCTTGCCTTCTCAGACGATCTTTGTTTGCTATCATTAGCTCGGGAGTCTACGAAAGTGTCCATTTGCTGATGCTCTCTGACCAAGACGCACGCGGTCTTCCTCTTTTTCCTACTTCCCTCCACTGCCACTTGCATGAGGGTCTTGCAGAGGGTGTCGTGGCGACATACTCTTTGAACAGTTTAGATTAAGAAATCTCGGGGACCAACCTACCCTCACACTTCAGTCCAAAGCAAATTCGTTCGTTTTGTGTTCCTTGTATGATATCTTAATATTCTTCGGTGACACTTGTTTCCGAGGCCTTCCATTCTTCTGTCTCTTTCTTCAAGGAGTGTCCAAGTTTCGCAGCCGTAGAGAAGGATTGATGTGACCAGTATTTTATAAAGTTTGAATATTTTGCGTTTGAAGTCAATGGCACTTTCCAGATTTTATTCAATTTGATCATTGCCGCTGTTTGCGGAAGCAATGTGAATGCAAATTTTGGTGCGGCAAGTGTCATTCTTGGAAAGTGTTGTCGCTAAATGTTTGAAGTTGGACACCTGCCCCAGTTGTTCGCCACTCATCACGATGTTAGCCTTTGTGCTTTGGCTCGAGTTTCACTTTGTTGTGCTCACTTCCATTCCAAATGCTCCAGCTGCTTTGTCTTGTTTATTGGCAAGGTTTCGAAGTTCGGTGGTTCTTTTAAGTCCTCCATAAGATCAATATCATCTTCGAATCGTAAGTTATGGATGCGCTGACCGCTGAGAGATGGTGGTCTGGTGCTCAGTGGGAGTTGGTAGGGGAAAGGGGATTGGGAGCTTCTTGCATGACTATCTTCAAAGACAAGTCAAACAAGTTAGGGGAGGAAATGCATCCTTGTCTAACACCGAATGTTGTTTGGAAGATCATGTCCATTTGATAGTTAAGAAGCATTTGCTTAAAAAAATAATAATCCACCAATTCATTCCCGAAGGGAAATTTGTCATTTGGTTTTTTACCGAATACCGAGTGTCAGCCGCAGAGCAGCGCCGCAAACGGAGGCAAATAGTGTAAATAACCTTGCCCAAGGGTTAAATCACAATGCCCCTGACGGGTTTTCCAACCACCAACCTTTTGGTTGTCAGCCCAACGCACAACCGACTGTGCCACTGTGACCACTAGAGGTCCTGGGTGACCTGTAAGCGCCTGGAGGAGTCCTTGTAAAATTGTTTTAGGATGTGCAAGACACCCTCATGTCAGAATTTTAAGATCTGACAGCATCTTTGTGACGGTATCTGTGTGCGAAATCCACGTGCAAGCATTGAAGTGCAAGTATCTTTGTGCAAAAATCTATGTGGCTGTATCTTTGTGCAAAAATATAATGTGCATGTATCTTTGTGCAAAAATATAAGTGCCTGTATCTTTGTGTAAAATTATCTGTTCCTGTATCTTTGTGCAAAAATATATGTGGATGTATCTTTGTGCAAAAATATATGTGGATTTATCTTTGTGCAAAAATATATGTGGATGTATCTTTGCGCAAAAATATATGTGGATGTATCTTTGTGCAAAAATATATGTGGATGTATCTTTGTGCAAAAATATAAGTGCCTGTATCTTTGTGTAAAAATGTATATACATGTATCTTTGTGTAAAAATCCATGTGCCGGTATTCTCGTGTAAAAATCTATGTGTCTGTATCTTTGTGCGAAAATATATATATGCCTGTATTTTTATGTGGAAATCTCTGTGCATGTATCTTTGTGCAAGCATCATTGTGCCAGTATCTTTGTGTCAATAACCTTCTACAAATATCTCCCTACCAGTTTCTATGAGCCAGTGACCTTGTGCAAAACTCTTTGTGCCTGTATCTTTGTGCAAAAATCCCTGAGCGTATCTTGTAAAAAAATGTATGTGCCGGTGTCTTTGCGCAAAAGATCTCTGTACCAATATCCTTGTGGAAAATACATGTGCCAATATCTTTATGTAAAAATCTCTGTGCGCATCATCATAAAGATATCTGTGCCAGTCTATTTTTGCAAAAACCTCTGTGCCAGTATATTTGTGTAAAAATCTCTGTGCGCATCATTGTAAAGACATCTGTGTCACTGCATTTGTGCAAAAATCTCTGTGCTAGTATCTTTGTGCGAAAATCTCTGTGCGTACCTTTGTAAAGATATCAGAGAATCTGTGCCAGTATTTTTTGTGCAAAAATCTCTTTAGCAGTATCTTCATGCTAAAATCTCTACGCCATTATCTCTGTGCAAAAATCTTCTTGTGTCAGTATCTTTTTGCCAGTATACTTGGGAAAAAAATCTCTGGGCCAGTATACTTGGGAAAAAATCTCTGTCCTAGTATACTCGGGAAAACATCTCTGTGCCAGTATCTTTGCGAAAAGAAAGCTCTGTGCCAGTATCCTTGTGGAAAAAAATCTCTGTGCCAGTATCCTTGTGGAAAAAAATCTTTGTGCCAGAATCCTTGTGGAAAAAAATCTCTGTGCCAGTATCCTTGCACCTGTATCTTTGTGGAAAAATCTATTTGCCAGTAGTTTTGCGGAAAAAAATATCTGTGCCAGTATCCTTCTGGGAAAAAATCTCTGTGCCAGTATCTTTGTGGAAAATATCTGTACCAGTATCGTTGTACAAGTATCTTTGTGGAAAAAATCTCTGTACTAGTATCCTTGTACCAGTATCTTTGTGGAAAAAATCTCTGTACTAGCACTAGTATCCTTGTACCAGTATCTTTGTGGAAAAAAATATATGTACCAGTATCCTTGTACCAGTATCTTTGTAGAAAAAAATCTCTGTGCCAGTATTCTTGGGCAAAAATCTCTGTCCCAGTATCTTTGCGGAAAAATCTCTGTGTCAGTATCTTTGCGGAAAAAAATCTCTGTGTCAGTACCTTTGCTGGAAAAATATCTATACCAATATCTTTGTGGAAAATACCTGTATCTTTGTGCGACAATCTCTGTGCGAATCATTGTAAAGATATCTGTGCCATTGCATTTGTGCAAAAATCTCTGACCTAGTATCTTTGTGCGAAAATCTCTGTTCGTATTTTTGTAAAGGTATCAGAAAATCTGTGCCAGTGTTTTTGTGCTAAAATCTCTATGCCACTATCTTTGTGCAAAAATCTTCTTGTGTCAGTATCCTTGTTAAAAAACTATGTGCCAGTATACTTGGGAAAGATCTCTGTGCCAGTATACTTGGAAAAAAATCTCTGTGCCAGTATACTTGGGAAAAATCTCTGTGCCAGTATCCTTGGGCAAAAATCTCTGTGCCAGTATACTTGGACAAAAATCTCTGTGCCAGCATACTTGGGAAAATCCTAGACATCAGGAAGAATTTCTGCAGCCTTTGAGTTGTTGACGCATAGAACAGCCTACCAGAATGAATGCAGCAGCGCCTAGCCTCAATGCATTCTAAAACCATATCGACAAATTGTTTAAGAAATTCAAGTTCAGCAACGACTTTCCTTTGATAGCAATTCTTCAGCCCTCACAAGTTGATGTGGACTAAAGACGAGGACCATCAAAAGGTCCACGACCTTGAAAGATGAATATATATCATATCATATCATATACTTGGGAAAAAATCTCGGTGCCAGTATACTTGTACCAGTATCCTTGTGGAAAAAAATCTCTGTGCCAGTATCCTTCCGGAAAAAAATCTCTGTACCAGTATCTTTGTGGAAAGAAATCTCTGTACCAGTATCTTTCTGGAAAAAATGTGTGTGCTAGTATCCTTCCGGAAAAAAATCTCTGTGCCAGTATCTTTGCGGAAAAAAATCTCTGTGCCAGTATCTTTCGGGAAAAAATATCTCTACTAATATCCTTGTGGAAACATCTCAGCTAGCGTATTTGTGCAACAATCTCTGTACAAAAATCTTCTTGTGCCAGTATCCTTGTTAAAAAAAACTACGTGCCATTATACTTGGGAAAGAATCTTTGTGCCAGTATCTCTGAGAAAAAATCTCTGTGTCAGTATCCTTATTCGAAAATGTCTGTCCCAGTATCCTTGACCTAAAATCTCTGTGCCAGAATCTTTGCGGACAAAAATCACTGTCCCAGTATCTTTGCGGACAAAAATCTCTGTCCCAGTGTCCTTGGGCAAAAATCTCTGTGCCAGTATCTTTGCGAAAAAATATATGTGCCAGTATCCTTGTGCCAATAAATTTGCGGAAAAAATATCAGTGCCACTATGCTTGTGCCAGTATCATTGTGCTGTACCTTTGTGCCAGTATCTTTATAAAAACATGTCTGTGCCAGTATTTTTCTACCACAATGAAATAGATCTGACACATTATATCTAGACAATTTCAATGAGCCCCATAGAGAATAATTACAAAGACAGAGGGAAGAATTTGTGATAGAAAAATGAGAAAGAAAAAATTGGACCACTGAGACTTGAACACGGGACAGTGGCACCGAATCCCCCCGCCACATAAGAATAGAAGAGCGTTCTCACTGACCAAGCCAGTGTCCTCTTTATACATGTACCATCGTCTTGTGACAGGATGTTTTTGTTTTGTTTTTTGTTGTTGTTGTTTTATGGTTTAGTATTACTATTCGTCTTTGTTAATCGTTTTGCTGTTGTTGTTTTGCCAGGGTGTTTATGCAGTCAAGCCAGAGTTGAGGTTCTAACCAACACCCACCCCCACTCAGCCGATATTTCGCACCCCCAGCCCCATCCCACCCACCTTCTAGAACCCATCCAGCCACATGTAAAAGTTTTTAACTTTTAAGTGGCTTTGGGCTTTTTACTCCTGGCGGTTCGTGGCCGAAGGCAGAGCGGATCCTTTGCCCGTTGGTTGCCTCCTGAAGCACATTTGTCTGAACTTGGAATTGAACTTGAAATAGATGAAGAAATTAACTGCAGTGTTAATCAAAAATAAGACGTGAGTCACTTCTCGATAAATAGCATACCCATGCCAAAAGCCCGGCAATTTGTCAATGTCCGGGTATGCTCCTACGAGCACTTGGAAGACGAGAATATGGGCATTCGTAAAAAACATGATGACGGACACAATGGACACCTGTAGTATAACCTGCCTCTCTTTGTGACTGATAACAGTCTTTGCGTTCTTGTCCTTGTCGTTCACTCTGTCGCCAACGAATTCACTGGATGAGCCACGCACGTCTGCCGTTTGTCCTTCCTGACTGCCCGGAATGGAGGCTTTCTGCCGGAAGTTGGCGGATATCTTCAGAGCTCGCGCCATGAGAAAGATGGACGTCACGATGGACACTTGAAAGACGAATATGATGGAGCTGTTGACTTTTTCTGAAGTTAGTATGAAAAGGTTCCAGATGGGGGCCTTGTACCCAACCACAAACCACGTGGCATTGTTGGGCCATTCCATTTTCATTATTCTGATGTATATGTAGTTTTTGAAACAGTTGAATAGGCTGACGACCCATATCACCGCTATAACGACAAGCGTCCGACGCCGGGTGAATATCCCTTTGAACTGCAGCGGCCTGACCACACACAGACACCTCTGGACGGCGAGAAAGGTCGTCAGGTACACGGAGGCGATTATGAATATTTCTTCGAACGTGTTGTCAACCACTTCCTTAAGGCTGTTGGGGTGTAGTCTGAAAGAAGCAAAAACGTCGTACGGGAGATATTCGGTCAGCGAAGCCCCTACCTTGACAAGAGACGTGATGACGAAGCTAAGGTCCGATACAGCCAGGTGGAAAAACACGATGGTTACGTTGTCTCGCAGGCCGATTCTCAGGAAGGTGCGGACGTTTAAGATGTTCCCAACGAGTCCAACTTTGCAAAGTGTGATTTTGAGAATCACAAAGTATAACATTTTCACGGAATAAGTGTTGGCTATGAAGTAGTCGTAAGTAGGACAGCATCCCTGGTCGATTTCCGCTTCTTCGAACCAGAACAGTGTGACGTTAGGAAACGTGGGAAGGGATGTGACGGATGTAGCGTCCATCGTTTGCAATAGAACAGTGTAACAGACGCATAAAATAAATGGCATTTTTCCGTCGGAGTTGACGATCTTGTAGTAATATCATTGCTAGTTAGTATTCTAAAGAGAGTATGGGCGCCCAGATACACTCGACTCCCCTCCTATCTTGGCCTTTTCTATCCGCTTCAATTCAGAGTTCTGAATTATCTAATCATTAAGTATAAGGTACAAGAGTTTGTAAGGGTGCATGATACTGAAATCACTATTTTGGTAGGATCGAAGTAGGATCTGTACACTCCTCATGGAATTGAGAAGGATAGGCCTGTCGGAGAACCCTTGAAAAGCGCACGGAGCATAAATATGTGGACGTGCGCTACATAAAGCTCCCATTTATTTTATTTTTTGTTTTTGTTTTTTTGTTTTGTATAACGATGGTGCAAGTGTACGTGTGGAGGCTTACGGCAAAGGCTGAATGACGTTAAAAATTATACTAAGTATAACTGGAAAGAAAGAAGGGCTTACAGCAAAGGCTTAATGACGTTAACGGTTATTCCAAGTGATGGTGGAAAAGCTTACATAAGTAAAGTTGCCTGTCTCAACAGTGTTACCAAATGTTCTTGGGAAGGTTTATAGCAAAGGCCAGATGACGTTTACAATGATACCAAGTATACGTGGAAAGAATGGCTTATAGCAAAGACTTAATGACGTTAAGAATGATACCAACTATACGTGGAAATGCTTACAGCAAAGGCAGAACGGCTATAACAATGACACCAAGACGGTGTAGGTGGAAAGGCTGCACAGCTTACATTTAATTCGTTTAGCCCGGTATGTTTGTTTTGTTGTTGTTGTTTTTTTTTTTTTTTTTTGGTTTTTTTTTTGTTTGTTGTTGTTTTTTGTTTTTTGTTTTTTATGAGCGCCCTAAGGGAGAGGAATGGAGATGTGTTATCGATTGTCCTTAGGCCGTTTGTCAATAGTTTCTTCGTCGGCACTGAAGGCGCCTTGCCAATGGATAATAATCCCCATTAGCATTGCATGTATTATAATTTTTATTGTGGTGAATTGCAGTACCATTTCATTCCGTAAGTGAAGAACAGGAGCAAACACACACGGTTAGATCACAAATCTGCTGTTTGATTTTGAAATGGCCTCCGGACTTCTGTCGACGCGTGTGTCAACGCTTAGAGATCCAAGGTGATGCTGCCAAAGATAATCGTTGTTGAGTATCACCAGGCGTCGTTCTGCTATGCCATGGGCGTTGGATGTCCCTATTGCACTGTGAAAATTGAAAATCAACTCGATCCAACTGTTGTTATCACTGATATCGACTCGATAATTCAAACACTTTGAAGGCAACCTTAAGCGAAGTAAACAAAAGATTCGGATTGTATCAAAATTATGTAAATAAGAATGGTTTAAATAGTTTTACACCTTTTCCCGGCCAAATATCAACTTAGAAAGTCCAATTTCATCATAGAAACTCAAACTGTGAACAATGTCAACGAAATTTGAGTATTGTAAGTTCAAATTCGACACTATGAAAGAAATGACCTAAATGTCAACGCAAATTCATCATTTGTACGCTCAAATTTAACAAGTCAAACCAAATTCAATGTTATAAATCCAAATAGTTGAGTCAGGAGCAAAATTTCATCAGAATTGTGAACCTTCCGGTAAAAACATGAAACTTTGCGTGATGAAACATAATCGATCAAATAAAGAATGTTTTGGATACATGTATAGAACCACTTTGAGAGTTTCCCTTAATTAGCGCATCACCGATTTGAAATTGTGGAATTGTTTCAAATAGTAGCGAACTGTGAGGAGAGCATCGCATCGTTTATGTTTTGCAGACACCGGCCACAAGCTTCCGACGACTTTGAGACAAATTTGATATCGATAGGCATATACCCTTACTTTTCATTGTTCTTGGGTTGGGTTTTTTTTTTTCATATTTTTTATTCACTGTCATAAAAGGGGGAAGGAAATTACGTTTGGATCTAGATTCAAATTAAATTATCATTTTAAAGAAGGGCGAAATTAAGATCTAGATCTAGACGTTGGATGATCCGGCACCGTGGGGGATTTGGCACTCTGTGCGTAGCCTTCGTGAGTATTTGTGCGCAATTTTCTAGTCCATCCTATGACAAAAAGCTTATCTCTTGGGTACAACATTATGCAGTGATTCTCTAAAGGACATTTTTATAATGTGGAAATGTTACTGATTTTACTGCATCATTGGGGGGGGGGTGGATGTCGGGGTAGCTGTGGAGTAGTTGGGTAACAAATTGATCAATACATTCTTCCTGCCCTTGGATTCTTGAATTAAATTTGTATCGGGCCATTGTGACATTTCTCTTGAGTTTACAATAGTTGCTGAATCTTTCGACTAGTATTTCGATACTGTTGACCCCCTCATCAGCTAATATGTCAAAGTATTGTAAATATCCCTTCCTAGTCTTAGTCTTCATAATAGCTGACAAACTCAGATAGCTGAGTATTCTTGTCAACGCGCCTTGAAGTACTCTATTATTTTAGTATTGTGATACTATTGCAGTACATTTAAGTTTCTGTTTGAAAACTTATGTATCTTTGCTGTACGTTACATTGGTAGAGAGTTTATTCCGCTATCTGAATGTGTTAGGGAAATGTGAATATAAATGGCTATCTACATTTGATGAAGGCAGCGTAAATTTTTGAGCACAAGATGTTGTGTGGCTATTTCTCGTCATAATGAATTCCTCTAGTGATAATATTGCTTCTCCATTAAATGCTTTGAAAAGAATAGTTACTTTATTTCTAGCTCTTTGTTCTTTGATGGGTATCCACTTTAACTTATCCATGTTTATATTTGTGTAGCCTGTTGTATAGTTATAGTTATTGGTAACAAATCTAGCTGCATGTTTTTTGTACTTTCTTTAATTCATCTATTTGGTTTTGACAATGTGGATCCCATACACATCCTCCATATTCTAAGATGGGTTTTACACAGATTTTGTAGCATTTATCCTTGACATGTGGGCAATCATTGATGTTACGTTTTTAGAAAGCTAATAGACTATTTGCTTTCTTACATATTGCATGGTGTTGGTCTTTCCATTAGTGTTTATTATCTATAATATCACCTTAGTAGGCCTATTTTGCATTCTTTGTGGTTTTTAGTGTTTGGTTGTGTAGGTTATAATTTGGTTATATGGGTTTCTTTTTATTGGTTATTTTGAGAACGTGACATTAATCTGGATGAAATTCCATTTTCCAGTCTTTTTCCCGTTGTTCGTTGCACTCTGTATATGCGATGTGGGAGTATAGGGCATCAAAGTTCCTACGCCTTTTTTAAAACCCATCCTTATCGTTAAAAAACGAATGCATGTAGGAAGTTCAAATTTTAAATGAGCTTTGGTATCATTTACGAGACGGGTTTAAAGTATTTGTTTTGTAAATTCGATGTTTTAAAAAATTAGAAACAAAAATAAAACCTTAAAAACATAAAAGAGTTCGTGCATGCTTTGTTGCCACAGGAAATACAGCCCAGCTATCGGCATTCCTCCATTGTAGGCCTTTTTTAGGCTTAGCTCAGTTATCGGAATTTTCCGCTAGATCTAGCTATAAAGCTAAATGGATTCGTCTATAATAATATATTTTAACAAACCCGGGAGACCAGTTAGTGTATAATACATGTAATAATGTCCATACGGCTGCCTGTAAAGACCTGTGGGCCACTTCGCACTAAGAGATTACTGTCAACCGAAGGGAGACCAATGTTTAAGGAAAATAGCCATGATCCTTAAAAATAGGTCACTTTATTTCACTCATACATAATACATTATGTAATACTTTTAATGTGTCGTATACCTATTCATCGTGTTTAAATAAGTCAGATGTAATGTAATAGACTACGTATGTCCTACTTTTTATACACTCTAAACATTTTTATTTAATGTTCCTCTTCTGTAGATAACTTTTGTATCCCTGTTTGTTGTTTAATGGACGTTGCATGTGAGATGGGTGAAGGATGTAGAGTGCGTTTTATGTCTGTGTCTGGCTTGACTTGCTGATGTAATTTAAATTGCTTTGTGATTTATTTATTTTTTGTGGTCAGATGATAAAGCATTGCCAATCTTTGTGGACATTAATCATTATTTGCATGCAGGAGTTATGTAGCCCTGAGTGGTTTACTCTTTAGGACGAAAAGAATAGAATAGCTGCTGATAATCAAAATTATGGACTCATACCATACAGATACCCCATTTAATGAAACTAGAGGCTGCACCGCCATTAGTTAAGCCAAGCGAGCTGTGTACCAATGACGGGCGATCAAATGGCAGCCATATTGCAGTCACGTTCAGCACCTCTGACTCTAGATCTAGCACTAGTTTGCAATTGCCTATTAGCCTAGCCAAATAGATTACGAGTAGGCCTAGTTATTTATAGTAGACCTAGGCCTACTAGCCAAGAAAGAAGTAAGGAGTCCATTGGCTTGGTCAGTAAGAACGCTCTTCTTTTCTTGGGCGAGGCGATTCGGTGCCACTGTCGCGGGT